>JAQIXV010000400.1:0-39418 GCA_034700625.1 Tectocepheus velatus | reverse complement strand
CAAAGAATAAACGTTAGGGGAGAGAGAGAGAGAGAGAGAGAGAGAGAGAGAGACCCATCACATATCCAATTCATAGATAGGGTTTTGGATTCTCAGAAGATATAAATCACTTGTTTTTCTGGTGTTTAGCAAAATGTATGCAAATATTTCAGAGAAGATGTGAAAGAAAAAAGTGTTTTGAAATCTCAAAACCTCTTATGTTATTAAGTTTTTTATGGGCAGAGAATGTCTTAAATAAAAATTTACACGACTTTTGTTCAAAACTATTTCCAAAAGAATTATTACAAAAATTATTTTCTTCTCTTCTATTCTTTCTATACATTCGATGCATAAAATATTTTCTTATCTTTTATTATAAGGTTTTTCTCTTTCTATTGGCCTTTGAATACAATTCCTTATATGAAATGATTTTCATCTTCTTTTGGATAATTTAAGAAAACATTTTTCATAACGAAAAATATGAGTATTTTCTGAGACTTTCTTTGAGTGTTTACCCGAGTATTCAAAGGTATTATGTCCTAAAGACTGGGCTTTTCTCACAACACGTTTATGAGATATATATTTCTTATTTTTCTTCTCATTCTTCAGCTATTCTTCACCAGTGATTCAAAGCCTAAATCCAAACCCAATATTTACATTACATATTGGCTATTGTCTAGTGTTGTGCCTAAATCTCATAACATAACTACAGTGATGACCAAGAAATCAGCCTTAAGAACACCTTCTTATGAGTCAGAATATTCTTTCAAAGGCATAGTCCCCACCCATTGGCGCAATACATCTAAACTACAAGAAATTAATTTTGATATAAAACATATAGATTGAGTGCTCCGCCTTCTAACCTAGCACATCACCTCTTTCATCCATTGAGAAGAAACAGATGACCCTGGGCATCTCTGAGTAGAATACAAATAAGAAATGATAATATTATATCTAAATGTTATTCTTCGGATAGAAATTTCTGCTGCTTTTGTAGTTTAGATTCATTAGTGAAAAGCAAAAGAGATTTTTGGCGGAAAAAATGCTGAGAGAAGCTAATCATCTCTGTTTGACAACTAATAGTACTGTCGATCCCCACACATCTCCACCACATATTACTAACATTTTCTTCAATAGAAAGAAAAAAAAATGAAATATTCAAAAGAGTTTTTTCAACTGTTCCTCTATTTTCTCTCTTTCTCTACAGTTTTGTTACTTAAGTTTTTCTTAACCCAAAACAGAGAGCAGTCACTTAAATATCTGATTGAAAAATATATAAAAAGAAAGTCAAAGCCTTCTTATCTAATATAACGAACAGAATATTCTGTTCCTTGAGTTCACACTCACTATTATTCGCTTATTTTTTTGCGTTAAGTCTATATAATTAGAGGCATTTTTCTACCCATTTAGTAGTGTTTTATGCATTTATAGCACAGTCTTGTCTTTAGTTTTCAATCTTGTGTTACACTCTTTGGTATTAAAAGAAATTTTTTTCCATAAAATTAGTAAAACTTTTGTTCACTAAAAGAAAGAATTTGTTTCATTAGAGGAACGAAAATAGGGATTAGTTTTTCTTATTCCTCTCCTTTTCTATTGTTTCCCAATTCCTGACTGAGTCGTTATTCTGAGCGTTACTTTCAGTTAGCGTTAAATTAGTTGAGTTTTTCTCATAAACCCCATTCGGTTTTAAACACAATTTATTTTCATATTTTCAAATTCAAAGACCTTTAGAGTCACGAAAATAATGAGACGAAGGATTGAGAAAACAATTTTCTGAATAGAAGTCAAAGATTTGTGTCGTTGAGTGAAAAAACATCCGCCAATGGAACGGGTGATGGAAAACAAAGGAATGTCTGGAGTCAAGTGAAAAATATTTGCAACCAATTGAGTAACCAATAAAAAGTTGAAACATTTGTAAAATGTCTAAAATTTTTTTCCTTTCAATTCCTCAGCGAAAATGTATTGCCTTTTTGTGTCGTACACTCGCTTTCTGTGCCAAACAATAAGAGTTCTCTCTCTCTCTCTCTCTCTCTCTCTCTCTCTCTCTCTCTCTCTCTCTCTCTCTCTTCAAAGGTTTTAAAAACTATTCCCTTAAAAAAGTGTTTGGGAGTGTTAGCACTCTTTACTGTGAATTATCGTTTAATACACTGTTATGTTAGCGCCCAGTGCTGTGCGTTTTTACACATGAAGTGTAAAACATATCAAATAATATACTGTTTTTGTGAAACTACTGTTCAATAATGTCTACAATACTTTTCGGTTGGAAAACGAAAATTTCATTTTGAAAGACATATAATATTCGACTCAAAACTACATAAAAATACTTTGGCTTTAATTTCATTTAAAGAAAAAAAACTCGACTTTTATTCACAATTTGTTCTTGTAATAAATTTTGACAATATTTCATATAAATCGTAATACAATTGAAGTTTAGACTCTGAAAACGACTCTCAAAAAGCATTGAACGCCAAATATTAAGGAAACAAAAGACTATTTGAGAGAATGAAAAAAATATGTTTCAATAAATAAGGAGAAAATGCTTTACTCTTAGCTCTGAGTCCCAGAAAAGCTTTAAATCAATGCTTTCTATTCTTTTATAATCTGAGTCTCTATTGCTATGAGAAGAGAGAGAGGAATACCTCTAAGAATAATACATCGATTTTTGTTTGGAGGCTATCCTTACAGACACTGGAAAATAAAGACAGGGTTTATATGAAAGAAAATGAGAACAAAACACAAAATGCTTTCCAGGAGTTCAAAAAGGAATGAATGAATGCAAAAAGAAAATGGCATTTCATGGCACAGAATATATGCAAAATATGAGACCGATTTTCAATTCTAACGAAACACATATTTTCTGTTTATATAATGAGAAGAAAAGTTAAGATACTTTTTGGCTCTCATTATAATATGAATGGAAATGTTTTCTTCAACTCTTCATTCATTCATGTCTTACATGTAATTCAACAGTGAATTTGTTTATATCCATATCCACATACACTCAGACGCATACCATATATATCTGTATTCATTGGAAACACCATATTTTCGGTGTCTCTCCATTCTTAAGAAATATGGAAATAAAAAGGAAATCCGTTTTTCTAAAAATGAATTCAAAAAATATGTTAAACTACTGACGACTTTAAAATATATATATATATATATATATACGGGTTATATATATTGATGTTATCATAAAATATATATCTTATCGTTATCTGGATTTTTGTCAGAAAACTAGTCACCACTCCTTAAACTGTGATCTCTGTCTGACAGGACACTCACTTTTCTCATAACCTTTTCCACTGTTCTGTTTAAAAGGCTTTTCAGTTTAAAACTCTCTTTCATTTTTACAAATACTTTATATAATTTTTTTTGTGAACAAATTTTTTTCTTCAAATACTTTCTTCTCTTTTCTATATATTTTATTCTCTTTTTGTCCGAATTTTTAGAAATTCTACTCATTTTGTGAGAAGTCTTAAAACTGAAGAATTTTTTTTAAAGTTTTCATTCATTGCTATAACACATCGAAGCCATAAAAATATGATTCTTATTCTGAGCGATAAATTTTTATGTTTCACTTTCTTATACAACACATAAATGAGAGTCAAAAACAAAACACATTTGAATAGAGAGAAAAATGAGTCAAAAACTAAAAGAATAGCTAAAAATTCAAATTATTTTTAATAGCATTTCAAACATAAAACTCTAAGTCTTTTGGTTCAAACACTAAAAACATTGAAAAATATATTTTCCTAAACTTTTTTATATTATATTTTGATAGTAATTACGACCACAACTGCAGTGAAGAAAAATATAAATAAGTTTTCTTTAGTGTAAAAAATGTCAAAAAATAGTTATTACAGGAATTAATAACGAGGAAAAACTTTATAAAACACAGAGACAGCAGAGAATACATAGGGGGAGAGGAGGGATACATAGGGAGACTAAGTGAGAAGAAAGAGCAAGAACATAATCCGGGAGCAAAAGGAATGTCCATTAAAATAATTAATGTCTGCACTGACTTAAAAATATATTTGAATTATCCATTTTGTTGTGCCATTAGAAGCGTTATGTATTGTGATCTTTGATTGCACTCTAAGTTTATCATTGATATAGAGCTATGACTTTAGCCAAAGAGTCAGAGGAAAGAGAGGGCAGACATCGGAGAGGGAGAGAGTCACGAGAAAATGGAGAGTAATTTGGAGCAAAAGGACAATAAAAGATCGCAACAGAAAAAACATTACTATAGTTATCGAATGGAAAGACTATAACTGAATGATAGGACTGAGAGTATAAGAGATGGCCAGATATGAGAGCAAAGGCTCACACAGAGTAGCACACCATAAGATAACTGTGCAAGCTGTCAATACAAAGAGCACGTCCATTATTTGCGAAGATTGCGCGACATATGAGAACCCCAGACATAAGGCATATACTACTCTCTATACACACTCTTCGGCTTTTCATTGAGTGATACACAAGAAAAACGAGAGACAGACATAAAAATAGAGGCCTTTCTATGGCTTCAGAGAGGCTTATAATGATTGTGACGATAGAGTAAAAATCAAATGATTACTAATACTGAGACATACACTCAATTTTTGGGTCTTGTTTTTGCTCTTAAATATGTTTTTTCTCTCTCAATATAAAAGACAGCCCTCAAGAGACCAATACTTTCCTTCAGTTTCAATGGAAAATCTCATCTCTTTTTCCACTAATATTCATTGAATGCAAACTTTCTCTTCAGAGATGAATATTCTGTGCTCTTCTCTAAAGAATTATAGAAATTTTTATTCATTATATTCAGAGTTTGTTGCACTCAAATAAGTATCAAAAAATAGTAATATATATTTTGTTATAAATATATATGTGTTTTGATATATGAATATAAGGAGAAAAATCTGATTAATTCTATTGTTTATTAGATTTAAAGGCAAAAAGAAAAATGAAAGAAAAGACTCTGAGATATAAGCCCTGAGAATGAGAGAGAAGTGAGAGTGAGAGTGAAAATCAATGATTTAGTTTCACAAGAATTTGTTGTTATATTTCACTCTTATTTCTGTTATCTCTGTTTCTGATGTTTCAGATGATAAATAGTTATCGCTTTTCACAGAATTAAATAATTTATTAACGTTTTAATGAGATTTCACTGAAGACTTTTCAACTAAGTTTGCCTACTGTCCCTTCAATCACTAGTCCTGTCCTCTAAATGTTAATTATATTTCTGAACAAATTTTTTACTTCACTCCAGAGTCAAGACTTTAATTTAATTCAGACTTTAAGTACCATTCGTTCAATTGATAGCAATAAAACATATTATTGTTTTAACAGTCATTTTATGTAAAGATTATTATTTTTATTAATGTTTTGGAAATGTTTTGAAATAAAAACAAAAATAATTGTTATAATAATTGTTACTTCATTAGAGATATTATGAGCTATTCTGAGCCAAAAGACATTTGATTTGCGAAATATCCGACACTTTTAATGTGTTTTGCAAAACATTTAATTATAGTAAAAATATTCAAAATTTTTGGTGGATTTTTGAAAAAGTTTTTCCGTCGCATCAAAACATGTTTTGCTACCATTTCTGAAGCCAAGGAATTCCTACTCCGAGTCTATTAATGGCTCTCTTTTGGGAATTTAATTTTCTGACCAAACAATTCATTCAATTAATGGCAATAATATATTTGTTTTGCACATAATATATGACAAAAATAATCAAATATTGATTCCTCTATTGAAACATAATTTCATGAATTATTGATGAAACGAGAGGAGAAGTGCTCGGCTCTGGTAATATGACCTAGTAAAAAGAATGGGCCAATATTTCAGTCAGAATTACCAAGGAAAATCACTATTAGAAAGAAGGCTATTAAATAACTTCTAATTTAATGCACGAATTGTTTTAATATATTTTTTTTACGATCGAAGAGAATAATAAAAATCCAATTTTTATTCAACAGAAATAAAGAGAGGTTTAGTCTATTGTTTTTATTTTGACCTGCGATCAAATACCGAATACTGACTATAAGTTTATCCTCGCGACTAAACGATGTATGAGATATTTGAGCTCATTCTTCATTCGACAAAAATTCAATATTCAATGTGTTTTCTGTGCATAAACTTCATGTCATAAGTCTTCTGACGATTACTTTCATCCCTATTCTGTCGATAGTCTTATATATAAATCTATAGTCTATACACAACTCTTGTATATAATATTATTAGCAGTGATGAGACAAAAATCTCATTAATTATCAGATGATATGAGACATTGACTATCGGCGCAAAAGTTCAATATATAACACACATATATTGAGCCGATATATAATATATATAAACGACAAGATTTATATAACGAAACAACTCATAACTAAACCCTCTCTTTTGATAGGGAGAGAGAGAGAGAGAGAGAGAGAGAGAGAGAGAGAGACCCAGAATTTGTTCATTTCGTGGCGCAGGCAATAAAGTCAGTGCTAAAAGTGTTTTATTCTTATAAGAGAGCGCCGGTATATATCAGAGCGTGGAATGTGTGCTGAGCCAAAACTCATATAAATAAAAGCCTTTTAAAAGAATGATTGGGAGGGGAAGGCATACGAAGACATTATTATTATGGAAGTGTCACACGACTGTAATCAGTCGCTTATCAAAGGGCTCAGTCCTTTCATATTGGAATTGTGTGAGACTCAGAAGTGTGCGAATCAGAGGGAAAGGGAGAGAGAAACTCATAGACATAAAGAGAGAGAAGTTTTTTCCTCATCTCTTACTCTTATTATTAGAACTATTAAGTGTAGGCAATGAGAGACAAATCTTTGTCTAATGTGATCTGTGGTTATAACCGACAGACAGACAGATAGCACAGCACTGCACTGCACATACAATACAGTCCACACATACCGACATTGGGTTGGTGTGAGTGTGTGTGTGAGCGACAGACTCGAGTAATATTTGCTTCAAATGAATTATTGTCGAAAAGCGATCGTAAAAAACCGCTATTACTGTGAAAAGCACTGATTAGTATAGACTTCGCTATTAATGTCTAATTTATTTTTCATCTGATTTTTTGGGCAATTATTTCAATGTTTTAATACGTTTTTCTCAAATGATTTGTAGATATTTTCGTTCATTATTTTTGAGAACTATTATTATTATTTCAAAAAATATTTTAATCATAACTTCTTTTTTTTCAACAGCAAAATATATACACAGAATAAGAGTGAAGGGTTGTGAGGGCTGTGCAGATAAGACGAAAATTTCCATTTAATTTCATATGTGGTTGTGTTATGCAAATCGAAATTAAACATTAAAAATGATAAATAAGTCGGTCTTTCATCTATTTTTCGACTCAAATGTTTCAACTCATTATCGTTTTTATCCGTTCCTCTCAAATGTATTATAATTTGGATAAAAGTTTTTCCTCTTTCTCTACAATTGATGTTATTTTCAAAAGTAATAGTCTTCACGAAAAATGTATCGGAAAACGAGTGAACAGAACATCAAATCTTCATAAGAATATTGAGAGAGAGAGAGAGAGAGAGAGAGAGAGAGAGAGAGAGATCCTAAGCAAAAGTGACATTGCTATTGAAAAAGGAAGGGCTTATTTTTCATGTTTTATTTCTTTCTTTTTTTTCTTGTGAGCAGTTCTTTGGCTGCGATTGTCTGAGACTCTGTGCCAATGATTTTGACGCCTCTGTGGCCAACAATTTCTTATATATAATGTGATCTATGAATGTATGAATCGGAGCTGATTTGTGGCTTTTATGGAATACACGATTCGCGTCATTTCGGGTCAAACCATCGATTATTCACCACTCGATAAACCATTTTCTTCACTACACTTTTGTTGATAGCGTTTCCACAGAAAAGAATAGGAATATAATAGAAACAGAACAGACAGCGCACAGAATAAGTATAAAAACGCATATTGACAGCAACCAAGGCCTCCAATCTAATCATATTAGAGGATGAGCTCAGAATCGCTTCACTACTCATATCTTCCGGAAATTGGCGTCGATTTGAGCGAAACATTTCTAATTGAATGTGAGTTTCAAGAGCTTTGAAATCCCATCACTTTCTGGTATGAAATACCCCTTGGCTTTGTCCCCCACTAGAGCTGTAATTTTTTCAATCTTTTACTTTAAGCATAAAAAACTGCTCCATAAGCACCCACTGAATTATCTTTTGCTCAGACAAATGTATTATTAGTTTTTTCTCTCTTTTCTAACTCAACACTTTTGAGTCTATCCCACACTCCTCTCACACTAAGTATTGTGTCACTCCTTCATCATTGTTGAGCTGAGTTTTAGGAGCCTCTCCTTTCTCTCTGTAAAGAGAATGTGAAGTGAGTGTTGTTTTCTCCATTGAATTCAATCATGAATTATATTGTGAGGAAGTGTTGATTACAATCCATAAATTTGTAAAATGTCACACAATTTTCGTTATGCTCTCCTTTTTTCCATCAAAATCTAGTGTCGGCCCTATTCTCTGGGAGTGCCATAACTTTTGAAGGCTTTAATTTCCTGTAGTTTTCAATCGAATCATATGAGAAGACATCATAAGAATATACGATAATATTATATACGATATCAACAAAATAAGGGCTTATTTGTACGGATCTCATGAAATCTCGAAAATGAAGTTATTTCCCATTCGGCCTAACATTCGTCTCACGAGTCCTCTAAAACGCTATTAAACTTCGACACTATATCTGAATTTCAAACTTAATTCAATGGAAATAAAAAGTATTTTCAGATATAAAAGAATTGTTTGATTCATAATCTGATCGTAAAAATAATGAGAGAGAGAGAGAGAGAGAGAGAGAGAGAGAGAGAGAGAGAGAGAGAGAGAGAGTCGGCATAATAGATAATCTTGTAAAATAATCCTACCTCTACACCAGTTCTATGTTTGGGATCAAAAAATTGCTTCAAAAGACGATCTATCAGTAAATCCAGTGCTCTTCCAAATAATAGGAACTACTCTTCAGTGTTATTCTCAGCGATCACTGAGTCCTTCGTTTCAGTACTTATGATAGGATACGAATGGTGTAAAAAATGAACTGTCAGTACATTTCTCATTGATTTTGATGCTCAGAATCATTTGTCATTCGGTGTATCGAAAAGATTCTCATAAATTAATATTGAGATAAAAATTCCAATAAAAGCTTATTACTCATAGAGAACTCCTTTCATGGCATTCCCCTCTTCTCATGAATACATACATCAAAAATAAATTTTTAAATTTTCTTCTCTTCTCTCATAAGAAAAATAAATTGAATATAGATTTTTGCGGATTCTCTTTAAACAGGCTTAGAGTCCGGTCCTTTCACTTTCAAAATCCAAAGATTTCTTTATTGAAGTCTTCTTTAACTTTCGATACATTTTTCAATCGTTTCACACATTTATATCAAAAATAGTCAAATCTATTGGACGGCATATTGAGTGGATTGCCTTCCCTTTTGTCATATATCGAACAGTGCTCTTAATATTTGTCTCATTATATATCGGTTGAGCTCTTCTGTGAACTTAAGTTAAAAATTGTTGTAATACTCGATAAGTTTGAGACACGAAACGTCGGTCTCTCGCATACATTAAACCGCTTTAACTCACAAACTGTAAAAATATATGGATTTGCGATCAATACTTACAGTTTAGTTATGGATCGTATGGATCGCGTGATACGACTTTCCATTGGTTTTCCTCTCTCTTTAATATTTCCATTTAATCATCTAATTTGATAAAATACTTCCCTTTTATAGTCAACTCAATTATATAATTCACTCTCAAAGCCTTCAAATATTTCACTCAAATTAATATAAGGAGTCTTTACGACAATCAATTATTATGTCAATTTTAACCTTGATGATTTCTTATGGCAATCTATTTCCAAAGCTATTATTAGAAAAAACATTTAGATTGAGCTAGATGATCAATTTTAGTAATGAGAATTATTTGAACCACAAATATAGTGAGTAATAAAATGATTCGACTGTAGAGATATAAAATTGATTGTCTTATCACAAAAAACTACAATAAAGTCTTTGAAAACTTCTCATAATTTACTTGAATTTTATTATTTTATTTTTTTAAGTTCATAGAAAAGTCATCTAATGTTTGAGACCCGCAAAAAAATAATTACTGTTTTTGATTCATAAATAATAAATATATTAAATATGTGTTAAAACAAGCGAAGAATAACAACTGATTTAATGATAAATTTTTATTAATCCACAGTTAATATCATCGGATGATATATTGTCTGATATAATACAAAAGGAGAGAATATAAGAGAGAGAACTGTACGGAAAAAATTCTTTCGCTATTATTTCCTATTCGTGTGAGAGATATAAAGCTCTGATAGGAATGGCTTCGCTTTTATAAGCATTGAATTCCTTTATTGCAATCACCCGAATATATTTCATTCCGATATGAGATATGAATTTTTTTAGTCAAAGAATTAATGTCTGAGATAAGCAAAATGGCAGAGAGAGAGAGAGAGAGAGAGAGAGAGAGAGAGAGAGAGAGAGAGAGAGAGAGAGAGGCACAGAATTTCAATGATTACTATTGCAAGCAATGCTTTTTTATTCTTAGTCAGTTGAGTGAACACGTAAAGAGATCATTAGTTTACGAATATTTAGAAATTGAGAACTTTTTTTTGTTGTAGTCTTTTCTCGTTATTTATTTGTGATTCACTTTTCTGAACAGTATTTGAAGTGAACCCAAGATTTTAATGTTTTTATAATTACATTTCATTCAGATATAATACTTCTGACAATATCTTCAAAGGAAACCCTTTCTCATCAAATAATTTTATGAAAAGAATACAATCATTTGAAAAATGTACTTGATGACTAGTGACTTTCCAGCAACCTGAAGGTTTTATATACGTATATTACTAGATGTACATGCTCATTTATTACTGTGTAAGTCAATCAGAGAATTGCTTCACTTATTTATTGCCTCAAATGTTGTGCTTCACTGCAGGACTTGATTGCATTGCAGTTAAATATCAGGTTTAGATTACTATTGAGTTATTGAGTAAGTGAGTAAGGTATGTTTGCTGATTGTTTTCTTTCATTTATCTCTATTTCTATTTTGAGGTTTCCTAACGTTTTCCTCAGAAGTTAAGGCAATTTGAAACCGAAAGTCAATTTCAGATAATATCGTGTAATGTATTAATTTGATGTCTATTTCCAAATCAAACTCTCATTTGTCTAAAGGATTTCAATTCAATTTGTGACGAATAACACGAAAACTGAGTAAACATTTTGTTTTAATATTAAGTTATTTAATGGAAATATCTTGTTTTCAAATGAGATAAAGAAATTTTTATTCAAATTTCAATTTAGAAAAACAAATCGCAAAGATATAAATCTTAATTAGCTTAATAAATGTGCCTTGTTAAATCACATCAAGCCATTTGTTCAATTTTCAATTCAATTTGAAGCTTTTAACTCAAACTAAGGCTCCTTTCCCTCACTCTCCTTAACAAAGCTAACTAAAGACAAAACAAACTGTAAGACAGTCCTCTATTAAGGGAAAAGTAGAGGGAAGGGGAGAGAGAGGGAAGGGGAGAGAGAGAGAGAGAGAGAGAGAGAGAGAGAGAGAGAAGACTGAGTGACGTGTTTTCAAATTCATTGGATTGTATTCACATATCAAAGAAGTAAATGTAATTCCTTTGAAAAATGAATGAAATGAACAAATCTTTTGAATTCATTTATTGAAAATATACTTAAAATATGAGAAAAACATTATTTTATAAAAAACAAGAAAAATGAAAAAAATATTTTTAATCCATTTGAAAAACATTAGACTTGTGTCGCAAAGGAAAAATCACTTTAAACCTATATATATATATGGCACTCCTTTTGGTATAAAATTTATTTTTAAAAAAAAGTCTTTTTTAATTTGAAACAAAAACTCTTAAGCATTGGTTATTTAAGCAAAACCTGTGGCAAAGGCTGAGCCCCGAGAAAATATATGCACAGAAAGAAAATGTTTGGTTAGAAACGGATTGACTTAACGATCAAATATTTTTGTCAAAAGTATTTATTTCACATCAATTAAGACTCGTTTTAAACGATTCGTTTGGAAATACACAGAAATAAAGAGTGAAATGAAAAAAAGTTTTCTCTTTTCTGTTCACCAAAACTGCAAACAATCGCATGAGTCGTATAACTGTTTAATTGAGTGTTTAATTCGCGAAACTGAGTGCAACAAAACAAAAGGGAAGGCATTGGAAGCCATTGGAAGCGATACCAGAATTCAAACTGATTTATGGCTATCTTTAAGAATAAGAGAAACAAAATTGTATTGTATTTCCACAGCAATAGTTAGGCCCAAGAAATACTGTGCACAACAAAGATATAAAGCCAGGGATGTCAAGACTCCAACGTCCATTTAATTGATTAAACTAGGTGACGATAAGGGAATTGCATGAAAAATCATACTGGTCATTCATAAAATATGGTTTAATCGAATATTAAATTTTAATTGATGATTCTCATTCCCATTCGTGAATATTTAAACTAGGTCGAGCACTGGTCATCCCTGGAGATGACTGGCCAGCAGTTGTTGAATTGAGCTCAGAATAAAGGAAAGAGAGAGAAGTGTCGTCAGTAATTAGGTTTAACTGTAGACCGAATTGAAGCTCATTAGCGAATAGTTTGAAACTTAGATAAAAGTAGAGCTGAAAAAGCATTTGATTGCAATACTGGAGCCGAAAGTCTGTCTACTCCGGGCTCAGGGCCTCACACATTGCTTTGACTTTAATAAAGCCCATTAATGACCACTGAGTCGACCGAACAGTGTCTTTGTCTTTGATTGATTAGACTTTGAACAGTATTTCCCTTTCGAATCAAATATGCAATAAGACTGTTGTCAGTCCCCTCTCTCTATATATATTGTTTCTGCTGTTGTAGGAGTAGTTGCCATACATTCAAAGTCTTATGTTTAACACTGTTTTGACTGCAATTTCGTTATTTGACGGATAAATTAGAATAAATAACATACGAGTCCTACACTTAATCAACTGATGTCTGTTTTGTTGCTTTGTTTTAATCAATTCAGTGCCAAAATAATCACAACAAATGCAATGCAAAACACTAGTGTCTCAGCACTTTTTGATCTACGCAAAGACCCCTGACTCGAAGGATGACTACCCCCACACCCCCCTCCCCAACAAAAAAAGAGTAATTCCCTTAAGTATTGGACAACAAAATAAAATATATGGAAAACAAACGGCAAAAGTATGGAAAGTAAGTCTTACCGGCTCTCACTTGACAATCACGGCTCCGGATTGTGCCAAAGGAATTGCTGGCAATACATCTATATGTCTGTTAAGGGCAAAGAGTACCACAATTGAAGCAGAAGTGCAATGAGATGGGAGAGAGTCCCTCACAAAACAAGAACCAAATAAAATGTTGAATCAAAATAAGAGATAGAAATCAGTGAAAGGTTTTCGCAAATACTCTCCAAAAGCGAAAAGTATTGCAAAAGTAGTGGAAAAACAAAGAAACGGATGAAACGAATCCAATAAATAAATTAAATATTTATAAATCAAATGCAAAGCAAATTGAGTTAAGACTTACACTCGAGTGGATGTCCTGACGGTATTGAGTCGATGGAAACGGAGGGAACACCAGATCGCCATCAGAGCAGACGTAACGTAGACCACTCACATCGTGAACGGGACTGCCATCGGCCAGAACCCAACTGACCCTAACTGAAGGCAAGCCATTAACAGAACAGGGAATCACTGCACCAGAAGTGTTGCTAAAGTGAATCTTATGCGGGGGCTCTACGGTAAACATTGGGCCCATTTGTTGTGGTTGTGGCTGATTATTGTGGCTCTGCTCCAGACCTGAACCATATTCGTGATGAACGGCATCGCAATTATTTGCAGTCAGCCCTAAACACAACGATAAACAACAATTCAAATGACGTTTTCACTGATGGCTATAAAAATGCCGACTATTTTACTGGTGATGAACGTAAATGAACAGAGAGTTGTCTAAATCAGAGGCTAATTAGTTATTCCGTGTAGGCCTACCGTTCCCTCGCTTTCCATCGTAAACAGTAATAACACAACTAATTAATTGTATTAAAAACATTTGCAAAACTTTTGCTCAGTTTTTGGGAAAACGAGTGAAAAGACTAACGAAAAGTGGAAAACATCACTAATTGTGTTAAACTTATTGATGGAGTGATAGAAAAGAGTAGAAATCAAAATAAATATATAAAATACGACTAAAACTAGTTCTCAACTGATTCTTGTATTGGGAGTCAAACTCATAAAACTATAGGAAAGTAAACGAAAAGATAATTAAAGCCTTAATTGAAATTAGAGTCACTTCGCTATTAAATGAAAAATTGGTTTGTGCTCTGATTTTTGTAGTTAAGACTTTTCAGATGCCAGTCCTCTCTGTAAAGGCACAAACAGCACAGTTATCTCTCGGGTATTCCTCTATTAAACGAATGGTTTTTAGTTATTTTGTCAATAGTTTTAGTTTTCTGTCCGTTATTTTGCGAAATTAAGTGTCAGTTTTGCGATAGTTTTCAGATAAACAGTTTGGGAAACACTGTTTTGTTGAGGAAAGCACTGCACCGAAACATTTAGTTGGCTCTACTCTACTAGAGCTCAGGCCTTAACAACGGCTCTGTTTTGATATTCAACAGGAATTATATAAAATCAACTTTTATTTAAATATCAAAACTTTAACAGTTGTACCATTCGTTTAAATATTAGATTCAATTTAATGCTAAATCTTTTGGACAAATATTTTGTGTTTTGTCTGAAAATTTTTGATTAACTCATAGAAGATATAAATATTAATTGTTTTTAGTAATTATTATTCAAATGTTTGGACAGACGTCTGATATTCTCTGATATTATTATAATAATTGCCTCAAAGCAATAGAAAAGGATTACAACAAATAAATAGTAATATTATTATTATTATTATTGCTATTATTGTTTTGTATTGTATTCAAAGTTTATATAACTTAAAGGCAATACAATTGATGTCTAAAAACAACATTGACTTCAAATAATAATACGATTGGCATTTGTTTTGCTATAGTTTTTGCTCTGATTTCCGTATTATAGCCAAAAGCGAATCAATTCTATCGATTTATTTTCAATACTATAAAAGTTTTTTTTTCGCAAAAATTTACTTTCAGTAGAAAACAGTTGAAAAATATTATTGTTTTTATCAGAAATCGAAACAACAATTTTCTTCTCTATATTTTCCCTTTGCGTTCAAATCAGACAATCAAACAAAACATGTCTTTTCAGATAAAAAGATAATTTAATTTTTTACAGACAATAATAGACATAATAAACATTAAACTGCTTTTCTCTTCAGAAGAAACAGTCTTTCCTCAATATATATATAAATATAGAGTAAAAGATATTTTTATCTTACGATTCATACGTTTGGCGATTGATATTTGGGTGAAAAGCAATTCTGTTAACAGAATTGCAGTCAAACACAGAATATTCATATTATCTGTGAATTTAATTTTTGCTAATAATTTGTTTTCAAAAACAAATTAATTTAAAAACATTTGTAAACTTTGTTGACATTACTTTAAAAACTTGAATCTAAACTTGGATTTCAATAATGAATTTTCGTTATTTAAAAATCATTTTCTATTTAAAAATTAATTCACAAAAGCATTGAAACGATTTGTTAAACACTTTCCAAAAGTAAAACAATTTTCTTCTCACTTAACAATTGGACTAATTTTATGTTTACTAATGAAAAAGTGTGGGAAACGGCGAACAGCCATCAAATGTTAACACAAGTGTCTCTTCAAGAATGAGTTGAGCCGAAGAGTAGAACAAGTCGTTTGAATGCGTGCTTCAGACAGAGCTCTGGTTGTTATTACGATCTGAGCGCTCGCTATCTATATAGTGGTAAAGTCAGGAGTAGTGCCGAACCGGCGCTATCCCTATTGCCAGACGCCACACGAGTCGACTCATAAAATAACTGTCCTTCCAACGATTTTGACAAAAGTGTTTTGACAAATGACTTTCACAACTTCTATCATTTGCATGAGAGTTAACAAGGTCAAGTACCAGTCAATTGACCAAGAACGTTAGTAAATTAATTATAGAATAAGACGATCTAAATCAAAATTTGAATAGTTGTTTCCATTCACTCAAAATTCTTTTGGCATTTTCAATAAGTTTCAAAAAATACTTTTCTTCTATTTTTTCGCTCAAAACTAAAACTCATTATCTTTTTATCCGTTTCTCACAAATGTATTGAAAATTTTACGCTTTTCTCTACAATTGATGTGTTATTTCAAAAGTAATATTCTTCGCAAAAATGTATTGGAAAACGACTGAATAGAACATCAAATTTTCATAAGAATATAGAGGGGGAGAGAGAGAGAGGGAGGGAGGGAGGGAGGGAGGGAGGGAGAGAGAGAGATTACCGATATTTCCAAAAAGGTTACGATCAGATCGATATTCAGATTAGGGTTTTGGTTAAAAAATGAGTTTTGAAATAAAAGTTTGTTATAAACGATATAATTATCACTAATAGCCTATTAGACGATATTTATTGATATCGTAATTCAGACTAAAATTTAATGGAATAAAAACTCAGTTCAAAGAAATAATTGGATTATTGTAATGAAAAATGATAGCAATAAGTGGTAGCCTATTGTCTGAAGTGCAAAAAGTATTCGGGTCATTTACATTTTTAATGCGGAATCTTTTGTTTGAGAAATTGAATTACTTTTCAAAAGTAATTTCCGTAAAAAATCTATTTCTCTCTCAAATCGCTAAACATTACACGAAATCCTATTGAAAACTTAGCATGGATAAATAATTTAATTTCCATATCAACGCACAGGTAATAACAATTTACACATTTATTCCTAAAAAAAGTTTATAGTGTTAAGTAAATGTAGCATGTTAACTTTATTTAACTATTAAGAAAATGTTTAAATTCCTTCATTAAGATATCTTTTTCACTGAGAAGTTCAACCACCCTTGACAAAGTTTACCCAAGATACTGAATAATATGACCATGCTTCATTGATTCAATTGGTTTGATGTTTATGCGGATAGGGGTCTCTCTTTTACTGTCATATGACTCGTGTAGAGGCAAAGGCTGTGACGTTAGTAAACAAGTCATGAATTCTCTTCACTTTAATTCTTGTGTGAATTCTAATGAAGAATTAGCGAAGAAATTTGAATATGTGATTAACCAAGGTAACATTATTTTTATTAATATTTGATAATTTATTGTCAAGATCAAATGACAATCAGATTTTGACAAAATTTTTGACTGTTTTTATGATGACTCACAACCTATCGATCCAAAAACCGATCGATTGAAACACTCTTTATTCTGTGCGAAAGCTATTCAAAACATTTAATAATAAGAGAGGTGTCTGTCCTTTTTGGCGCCATTATCCTAAACTAACTGAGCTAGCTCTGTTTAAACTGATCGTTTTATTTGTTTAATCAAGTTGATTGAAAATGTTTCAAACAGTTGTAAAAATTGTTATAACTTTTGCTTCAATAGTAATTCAATTACAAAATCCGGGCTCTTATCAGATGTCAATCATTTCAAATAATTTTTAAGCATAGACTCACTCTCACTGAATGCCATGAATAGTAACCAAGCTGAAACTTTTGCAAGCTTCAATAAGTTTTCTTGGTTATTTGAGAGGATGCATAATTTGTGCATGATATAATTACAGATCCTGTTCAAATAGTATTCCTGCGGATGAGATCTCATTTGCTCTTAATTTCTCTCAAATTCATTAAAAGTCATATTTGAGTGAAAAGTGTTTCGAAAATGAATTTCAAAATTCTATTGATTTCAATGATTTTAATGTCTTTTATCATAACTAACGAATGCCGTCCTCCGAGAGATTATGGGGAAGCCCTCAAACAAATCGAAAGAAAGCACCAAAAGACTGGGAAAGTGAGCCCATTTGATTATGATAAATATGATCACGGTAAATCTGGAATCAACGATATTTGAAAGCTTGCGATAAAATTATTCCGATATTTGAATAACTGTTTTAAATTGAAAACTCTTTTTAAATATAATTTGATTAAATTTAATTTGAAATAAAGTCATATATAAAACAATTGACAATATTTCTAGTTATTCATATAATTACTATTTAGAAGTCAACATTTTCTCAGGATATATAATTTGTCCTTGATACAATTTAATATCCTGTTTGACTCTTGCATCGATAATTGCTGATAAGTCTTCGACTCATTCGTAAAAATATTGATTTTTGTGCGAAACTAAAATGAGTTTTAAATTTCTATTGATTTCAATGATTTTAATGACTTTTATCGTAACCAATGATGGATCCCATCCTCCGAGAGATTACGGTGAAGACGTCAATAGAGTTTTTAAAAGACAAACCGTAGTCATAGAAAAAAATACTGGTTATGAGAAACAAAGTGTTCATGGTCAAAATCAATACGACTCTATTTAAATCAATAAAATTATTGTTTTTAATTAAAATTTTTCATTTATTTGTGATTGATATGAATCGTAAATGTGATTTAAAATAAAATTAAGATTTAATTAAAAGTCAAAACAATTTATTTGTTATTTTAAATAAAATTCAAAATGAGTTTCATTTCAATCCTTTTTTTCGGTTGAATATAACGATTCAATTCAAGTCGTGATCTGAGAAGAGGTCCAATAGATTGCTATTTAAGCCACGAATCTGTTAGCAATCGATTTGTCTTCAAATTCAGTCTTATGGCTAATCTCTGTGGTCTCTAATACATGTCTGACTCTTTTCTGAAGACTATCCGTCCATTTGATTCTTTTCATGCATTTCTTGTATTCATTTTTATGCATTTCTTGTCTTCCGATCCGTTTTCCTATTTTTCTTCTCATTGTTTGAAATCTTTTTATTTTTCAGTGCATTTGTTGTATTGAACTCACATTTTATTCAATTTATTCTGTTCTCTGATTCCGATTGTCATCCAATACGAGATGTGATCACAAGAAATGATGAAAAATATTGTCGACGACTCCTCACTAATGCGATCCACTTATCAATAAATTTCTATTTCTTCACATATTTTTCTGTTCTGTCCCTTAAATATCTCTTTCATATCGTCTGACAATAAGTTTTTTATGACAAATGACTTCAATTAAAAAAATTGCATTCAATTGATCTTTGATTTACTGTTTGGTTCAGCCAATGATCACAACAATAAACTGAGTTATGTTACAAAATAAAAATGACTATTTCACAATCACCATGGTTATTTTTCAGGCCTACAATAATTCATACGACAACAGGAATTCCGTAAAGAAAACATAAAAAATTATAGAACTCCACGACTCCTCTATAAAATATTGTACCAAGCTCGATGTGATCAACAAAATTACTCAAAGAACAAACACTTTGTCTAACTATCACTTCTTGTCTTACGTCTAATTCTGTGTCAAAATTTTCCTTAGATTTGTCAGAAAAAGGAGAAAAGCTATCAAAGGAATTGACATAAGTGACCCTGATCTCTAACTGATCTTTACATTAGACTGATTTGACTCATTCGGAGTCATTCCACTGCAAATCATTTCAAGCGAAACATTACTTATTTTATGGTATATTCCCAATCATTGAGTAAATCAAATACTAAATCAGAGTCTAATTGGAAATAATTTTTTTTAATTGAAGTCATTTGTCATAAAAAACTTATTGACAATCGATTTATGAAAAGAGATATTTAAGGGACAGAACAGTAAAAAATATGTGAAGAAAATGAAATTTATTGATAAGTGGATCGCATTAGTGAGTAGTCGTCGACAATATTTTTGAACATTTCTTGGGATCACATCTCGTATTGGATGACAATCGGAATCAGACAACAGAAGGAATTGAATAAAATGTGAATTCAATACAACAAATGCACTGAAAAATAAAAAATATTTCAATGAATGAAAAAAATAGGAAAAACGGATCGGAAGACAAGAATTGCATAAAAATGAATACAAGAGAGGATTCAAATGAATCAAATGGACTGACAGTCCACTGGAAAGAGTCATATTTGTAATGGCAATACTCACCACAAAGATTAGCCACAGAACCAGGTTTAGGAACAGATCGATGACCAACGCATACCAGCCCTTAATGGCTGTCTGTTTGACAATTTCGTAAATCATAACCAAAATTGTGCCAAAAGTCATAGCGTTTGAAGACTTTATTAATTGATTTGAAGTAAAATTTGAGACAAAATTAGAATTACTTTTCGATTGATTAACAATATTTGAAAATCGCGAGAATTATCTCAAATCAATTGAATACAAAACAAACAAATATTTTGATAAATATTTTTAATGAAATAACAATTTGTTTGAAAAACTTTTGAATTCATTTTCAAACTCCTTATCGATTGACATAATTTGAAAATTGATAGTTATATCAAATAAAGTGTTTAATAAATAATACAAAATACAATATTTTGATCAAGCTAGGTCTGTTTTATTGAAAATATTTCCCTAAATCAAATATCAAAATTGCTCAAGGTTTAAACTTTTATTTAATTATATTTAATTACAATTGTTTTACAATATTTATAATTAACTGAGAAGTTCTAAATAAAGTTATCAAGCTCAAAATTTACCCATAATATCGATTTCTGTAGCGATTTCTATTGAATCGATTTCCATATTCTTGTCTATTTCCATAACCGGAAGGATTATAGGCATAACTTCGGGTGAATTGATAGGTATTGTATTCTTCTGACTGTCGTCTTCGATATTGACATTCAATTATTTGACCAAAAGTTAAAATTATTAATAAAACTGCAATCGATTTGAAAATCATTTTGAATAACAGTTTCTATTCATTTGATTCGAAAAATGATTTAAAACTTTTTATTTGAATCCAAAGTTTGGATTCCAAACGGAAATTACTTTTTTGTAAAAGACATGAAATTGACGTAAATTTTGTCTATGATTCCATTATTACGTCAATGATCTTGCTCTTTTATTCACACTCATATGATATGGAGTGAAATGACATTTAATTTAAATAATCAGAAATCCTCAAAATCGTTAACCAAAATATTACCTTGATTAAATTCATGAGTTTAAATTGATAACAAAGAAATGAGATGTTTTGGGTCTAAATTATTATTCTTTATTCAACTCATAATTACAAGTTAAATAGAATTTAATAATAAAAATTTTCAAGATTAAATCAAAATATTTGTGCTTAAAATAAATGTTCCAAGATTGTTTGATTGAACTCATCCGTAATAATTGCGACGATTATATCGATTGCGACGATTACCGCCTCTTTGTCCATATCTACCCCGACCACTCCTACCATAACCGATCCCATATTCTCTCGGATAGTAGTTATACTGACACTCAATGACCGCCACAAGAGTTGAAACAAATAATAAAATCAAAATTAACTGAAACTTCATTTTGAAGACAAGTATCAGACATTAAAAAATGAATAAAAAATAAAAATTGTAAAGTAAGCTAGGTCTTTTATTGTTTTATTTTGAAAGGAAACAGGATTACAACAAATTTTGTTGATTAATGTGAATAGTTTTATAATTTTGAATACCAGAAGCAACTAGCTCAAGTTGCTCAGTCAAACTTTAACTTTTAAAGTCGAGTCGATTATCGCCTCTCAAATCCATTAGTTTTTGATTGTTTTTTGTGGAGTCCCTCTCTTTGGTCCGAAATTTTTTAAGCGAGAAACGACCTTCCACAATCGGTGGAACGTAGGTACGTGCATCATCTGTTGGCCTTTTGCACTCACATTCATTTATTATACCATTGAATATAACCACAAAAAGTAATAAAAATTTGAAATTCATTTTTCAAATCATACTTTGATTAAAATGTTTCAAAAAAATTCTAAAAACAGTTTTATTGAAAAATATGTTTCACTAAATTTAGTAAAATCCTGAAAATATGAGGTACTTCCCATTCATGCAATACTTGAGTAAAAAACCGGATAAACTACATAAATAGTCAATAAATTCTATAAAATCAGCATGTTGGTTCATCAATTGTATGTTAGAATTTTTGGAAGGAGATAGATAGTTTATCATTACTTTGGAAAATGAAATCTAAAACCTCCCTAAAGACTTATTGACTAACCTGTTCTTATTAAATTTATTGGTTTAAGCAATTGAATCAAGATATAATTTGATAACGCAATTACAAATGAGTAAGAAGCAAAGTCAATATAATCATAGTCGATTATATATCGGAGAATTTGTCAAAACTAGATCTTCAGGTGGAGATGGGTTGGAATATAATTCTAGTTGATATCTTGGTTGATCATTGACCTGACAATTGAATTGATCATAGTCAATCGATTCGTATTCCCGACAATTCCTTCTCTGAATTTCATTCAATTGGTTTCGGGTTTCTTTCAATTCTCTGTTAACTCGCTTTGAATGCATTCGGAATACAAACAAAACTATTAAAACAATTATCACAAAAACCCCGAACAGAGTGCCAGCGATGGCTGCACTGAAAATACCTGAAAAAACATTGGGTTATAATTTGAAGGTTAATTAAACAGCGGGAGACATACCACTCGGTTGTATACAAACTGGTGGTTTACTACTCCATTTGTGATCCTTCAAACAGGTTCTGACATTATGTCCGAATATAATATAGTTTTTATTAACACACGAATAGCTGACATAACTGTAGTCTATTGCAAACCATTGACTTTCGTTCAGATAATAAACATTTGCGATCTCATCGATGTTAACACTACTGTCCTTTTCCATGACAACCTCCAGAGGACAGGTCTTCTTAGGGACACAAACCGGCCAATTGCCTACCCAAACACCATTCTGACTGCACCTGAATTTGTGTCTAAACGCAAAATAAAATTTCAAATTCTATTAAAAGAGTTAGTGGTTTGATTGTATGTCAGGATATGAATATTCTTCTCTTACTCAGGATTTTTGAGACCCGTTTGATTCAATTGAATGAACGAATCGTTACAACTGATGTAGAAGTGGTCGTTCATTTGCCGAAAGACGACACCAACCGTTTGTATCTGAATCTGACCGCAATTGGGTCTCTCTTTTTCGGTAAAGATATCTCCGATAAAAATTGCTTCCAAACCGATCTCTTCTGTGGAATTAGTTTTGACATCAAAAGAAATTGTGTCCAACAAATTGGTCTCTTCTATAGTAATATCGGATTCATTGTTGAGATCGCAAACAAAATTGAATCCAAAGACTGAACTACTTTTGTAAATATGTTTTGTCAGATCGTATTTAACACAAGTCCTCAATTGATTGACAAAAGGAGTCAAATCGAGTCCAATATTTGTATCAATGCTATCGACCCAAATGTCGACCAAAAGGAACCAAAACTTAACACTTTTCTCAAACTTAACTCTAAATGTATAACAATTGTATCCAATGGCGGATATGTTGTGATGATTAGGAACTCGGAGCCTATGAAACGAATTGGGACGGAGGGCTTGATTTTGTGGGGGAGCGTCTGCTGTTTGATTCAATGGTTGGGACACAAGAAGTGTTTTTTCATTCGAATCACAATTGAAAATATTCAAATGAATGACCTGTGCGTCCATATGTTGACCTAATTTTATATTAAAATTAAATAATCGGTTTTAACATTTGACTGACCACAACGAGGAGGCTTTCCTTTCCATCTGCCTTTATTGCACTCCAACTCATGTTTAATGAGAGGAAAGCCATTATGTTTACATCTAATCTCGATTATCTCGTTGTCATCAAATCGAATCTTATTGGGAGATATCTGTGCCTCCGGTGGGATAGAAGGTCGGCCACACTTTGCGGTCACCAAAGGCTCACATCTCACACATTGGGAAATCATATACAAATGAAATAATAAAATTAAAATAATTTCAATCAAATAATTGTCACTCATTTCTAAGTAATTTAATTAAGAGAAAAAAGATTGTAAACTATTTTGAAGATCATTAAAAACTTTTAACATTTTCCCTAAAACTTCAAATCCGGGAAATGAGATGAACGAGTTGAGTCATTGAACAACGGAAATCAAATGTTCATTTTTTTCTCACTTATTATTGATATTTCAGACGAGTCCGGGTGTCTAAAAAGTGTATCGGTATAACTTCAGCATTAGTTATGCATCTGATTCGCTGTTTTTCAAGTTATTGTCCAAGTATAAAAAATGATTTTTCAAAAATGTAAAGGGTATATCAAAAGAAGATGTGCAAAAGGAGCCAAAATTATAATTTTTAAAATCCTTTTCCCAAAATCGATAAAACCTCGAAATTTTCGGGAAAAAAATTCAATAATTAAAGTCCTTTTCATATATTGAATTAGCATTGATTTTAAAATTCATAAAAACCAAATCTCTGGCAAAAGTTAACATTATTATTATCTCTGTATTCGTAGGGAAAATCATAGATTATTTAGCATGCTAATTTAAGTTGAGTGTAGATCTCAAGAGATATGAAAAGAAAGTCATTTAAAATTCTAGTGTTTTCCAGAAAATAATTCGAAACTATTTTATATTGTTTTTTGTTTTGAGAGTAAACTTAAAAATGCATTTAAACGCGAATCAACTCAACTCTCAATGATTAACAATTCTAAACGACTGCAAACAACTCAAACTCAGTCTATAATCTCATTTAAAGCCAACATTTTTAACAAAAAGTAATTCAATTATTTCTTTTATCAATTTTTTCTCCAAATAATGAATATTTTGTCTGAACTAAAGATTACAATAAGTTATTGTCAATAACCATAATATAGTTTAATAGGCTTTTAGTGATAATTATTTCTGTTTTTCTATTATTTCATAATTATTTTAGAAAACATTGATTTAGTTTTAATTTCAAAATTTTTAATCAATTTTATGAAATCTAACCATAAAAGTCTTAATTGCATTAAGAGTTGGAAATTATTTTTTGTAGTTCAATATAATATTACTGATTAAGTTTCAAAGTCACACAAAAAAACTACAAGATGCCATTTCTATTAATCAGTGAAAATTAATTCATGTGAACTTGCACAGGTACATAATCACGTTTACAAACATTCTTTTGCATTTCATTTTCGTTGATATTAAAGGCTATTAATTATTGAAATAAATAAGAATTTTCTTTTTTGTACCCCTTTTTCAATCAATTTTCTAGAAATAAAAGTGTTATTATGTAATCGAAGGGAGAAATACCCCTTAAAGATGAAAATGATTGCACTCAAATATTTCAAATAAAACCAATTGATTGTTCAACAGATTGTTATTTGTTATTCATATCTCTTTCAAGTCTAAGATTTGTCTTTAAAATGAAGTTTCAATTAATTTTGTTCTCACTATTTGTATCAAATATTGTGTCAGTTATTAAGTGTCAAACTCCTGATGAAGACTATTTTGAGTCGACAGTAGAGTCTAATGGTTACGATTCAGGACTTACTGAAAACGAAAAAGCAATTCAAGATTTTGAGAAAATAATCAAAGAATCCCAAGATCAAAATAATAAATTGGTTCAAACTGAACGTCTTTCTGTGACCGAGAGCCCAGAGGAAGTCGAGCCTCCAAAGCCCAACAACTTGCCAGGTGGATCAATAAGATTTCCTGGATTCTATTCATTCTACGCATCAAGGGTTAAATAGATATTACAAATTATCAAAATTTATCATTTTATTAACCAATTATAGAAGAAAATATTATTTTATCATCATACAATAACTTTTACACAAAGAATTTCGACAAAATTTTCGCATTTGGGTTAAAAATAAGGTATGGTTTAAGAGTTTTTGTTTGATTTTATTCAATTGAAATCATTTGAACGACATTTTGATTAATAAAATTATTGAAATCCATTGAATCAGCTTTTATTTGATCCCCGATTTCTTTTGAATCCTTCATTTGGATCGACTTCTTCAATAACATTACTTTTATCTTGGTCCTCTTGATTCTCAGTGATAGACAATTGGTTGGCCTCTTCGTAATCTCTTGGAGGGTGTCTTTTGGTACACGAAATTGTTGTGACAAAAGTCATTGCAATTAATGAAATCAACAAAAACTTAGAATTCATTTTGAAATTAGTCTTCAAATGAAACAAATATTTACGAATAAAAACTTTTCAATTGAAAGACAACTCTTATTCAGGATATCCATTGAAAATGATTACGAAATTATAACATTTCCTCAAATAAAATATCGAATTTTGCTCAAAGTTTATACTTTTATTTATTAATAGTACAATTTATTTGAGTACAATTATTTCATAATATTTAAAATTATTGAAAAAGTTGAGTAAAAAGTGATCAAGCTAAAAGGTTATCCGTAGTAACGATTTCGATTGAATCGATACCCATTTCGGTTGAATCGATAACCATTTCGATTGAATCGATACCCATTTCTATTGAATCGATTTCCATATACCCGTCTATTTTCATAACCGGGAACTTCATAGGCATAAATTCGGTTGAATTGATAGGTATTGTATTCTCCTGACTGTCGTCTCCGATATTGACATTCAATTATTTGACCAAAAGTTAAAATTATTAATAAAACTGCAATCGACTTGAAATTCATTTTGAATAACACTTTCTATTTATCGTAAAAGGATTTAAAACCTTTTTATTTGAATCCAAACGGAAATTACTTTTTGATGGAAAAGACATGAAATTGACGTAAATTTTGAGTAGGTTTGTATTTTTACGCAAATAACCTTGGTATATATCGCTTCTTTCTACCATATCTTTTTTGACACGAAGTGATGTTTAGTTTTGATAATCAAAAACCTTTCAAATGGTTCACTAAAATATTGTCTAGATCAAATACAGAAGTTTAAGTTGATAAATAAATAAATGAGCTGTTTTCTATTAGATTATAATGTTTTATTCAAAATTTGTTATTATTATTACAAACTTTTAATAGAATTTAATAAAATGAGAAAATCGTCTTCTTATCAATAATTTTGATTCAATTTATTGCGAGAATGACTTATCCATAATAATTATTATATCGATAACCACGATAATAGCCACGTCGTTGTCCATATCGGCGTCGATAACCACTTTGACCAGGGTACTCTGAGATACTAGCTTCAATGGGATATTGATTATATTGACACTCAATAACCGTCAGAAAAGTTGAAACAAATAATAAAATCAAAATTAACTGAAACTTCATTTTGAAGTTAAGTTTGTTTACATAAAGGATGAATTGATAATAAAATCATAGGGTGAGCTTGGTCTGTTTTATTGAAAATATTTGGGAGGAAACAGGATTACAACAAATTTGATCTATTAATGAAAAAAGTTTGATATATTCGAATATCAAATTGATAACCAACTTGTTCAATCAATCGCTAATATAGGCGTAAAATTTGAAGTTGAATCGTTATCAGTCACTTGAAATAGTCCCAATAGTTTCTGAATCTTCTCTGAGGTACTCCCCTCCTGGAGAAGGATTTTTTGCCGCCACCCCTCGTGACCGGCAAAATCGCGCCGTAGAAACGCGAACCTCTTCTGCGCTGACATTCAGTTGCGATAATACCACTGAATATAACCACAAAAAGTAATAACAATTTGAAATTCATTTCTCAAATCAGTTGTTGACTGAAATGTTTTCAAAGAATCTAAAAAACTGTTATTTTGTTGGAAACGACAAAAAGATATCTTCCATTAAAATCACAATTTCCTGACAACTGACAACATTAGAGGCACTTCTCATTCATACAATACTTGAGTGAAAAAAAACTAACGCAAGATATAAGAGGTTAACGATTCTATGAACTCATCGGCTATTCATTAATTTTAATTGAATTTTTAACACTTATTCAGTGATCAAGCAAAATTTTATTGGTTTATTCAATTGTATACATTGATTACATAGAATGTAATTATCCGTAATAATAAGATCTTGAGTTGAATCTATTGAAACCAGGATATCTTCTTGGTCTATTTGGACGATTGAAGCGCCTTTTAGGTGATCCTCTTCCACCGCCATAATTGGCTTCATTCGGATAGTAATTATATTCAGAGAAGTCCTGACATTCAGCCATCAATACGAGTGTTGAAAATATAACAAAAAATGATATAAACTTTAAATTCATTTTTTGACAATTTTATTGAACAAAATGAACAAATTATGTGGGAGTCAATTGAATAAAAGTAAATTAGACAGGATGATATTATAATCAGATATTGACGTTCACCAGTTAACTGAAAAATTCAGGAAATCAATTCAAATATGAAACTAAAAATTCACAAAAAATATATAAATTATCAAAAATTGATTAAAAAATTCAATGTTTATAAGAATTACAAAATGATAAAATGACCCTGATTTTTCTTTTCAATATGAAAACGTTCAGTCTCTTTTATAATTCTTCCTAGTACCACTTTTCTTGCGCCCATCCTTAACCCGAAAAGGTTTTCCACTGCCATCCGATCCTCTTCTGTCGTTTCCTTTGAGCTTTGGTTGAGTTGTATTTTTAGGCTGAGGCGGAAGAAAGTAAGGTTTGCCCTCTCCGTACTCTCTCGGCGGACGTCTTGTCGATTGACACTCAACGGGATATGTTGTCAGCATTATTAGGATGAGCGCTAATACGACTCCGGATAATAAGTATTTCATTGAAGTCATTTTGTTAACGTTAGCACAGAATAAAAAATTTATTACAAAAGTCTCTCTATTTCTGAGACAAAAGACTGAACTCTTCTGAAAGACTTCCAAAAGATATTTGAAAATCACTTAAAACGAGTCAAACCTTGAATTACAAAAAAATGTTTACTTCAGATAAAAAACAATTTAAAAACTGAAAACTTGAAAACAAAACAAAAAATATTATCATTAAAAACGTCTTAAGAGTCGATTAGATCATCAAAAAAAAGTCACAACAAAAGAAGTTTTCTCTTAAGTGAGTAAAAATGAATATTACCTGTAGTGCATTCGTATGGAAAATATTAATTATTCAGCACGCTAATTTAAGCAACAGAAGTCAAGTTGAAAGATCTGTTGAATTTAAACAGCAAGGTTAGTTTACATTGAATTTATTTAAATAAAATGACAAAAAAGTGAGACTTATTTCATATAAAATCATTTTTACATAACTCATATGAAATTGCATTAAAAACATTTACCAGAAATTAATTATTGTTTTAATTATTTCGCAAAATATTTATCAACCGATAGTTTTCTGGATATGGAATTGTTTTCATAGGAATGTAAGGCTCCGGTTCGGCATATATTTGATGCTCGGGTTCACTCTCAGGGATTGATTGATGTTCAGTTTGAAACCATCTATTATATTGATCTTGTATATCTGGTTTCTCATTTTCAGTTTGTTCTGGAACATATCCATACCAGTTTAACGATGGTTGAAAATGTTTATTAGTCCATTCCATAGTATCGTCATAATCCGAACTTTGATCATGTTCCTCCTGTTCGCTAGTTGTAGTTTCTTGTTCATTTTCGACTAATGTATCGTTGTGTGACTGTCCATCTTGATCATTATGATTATCAGGCACAGATGATATACTTACCTCACTTTCGTGATAATTGTATTCATCAGAGTCGACATTCGTTTCACTTTGACTGTGATGGGTAACATTCTGATCCGGCTCAATTGGTGTTTCGTCGTAAGGGTCGAAGTCAGGATCACGACCATGCTCAATTTTCTCGTCATTATCATCGCTTTGACATTCAATAACTGACACAATAGTTAAGACAAATATTGAAAATAAAATTAACTTAAACTTCATTTTGAAGACAAAGAGGAAAGAGAGATGAATAACAAATAACAGTGAGTCGTGTTAAAGCAAGGTACATTAACATTACTGGTTTTATTTGAAATATTTGGGCGGGATCCATTTGATTCTGAGAATTCGTAATTTTTTCCTTAACCTTGAATTACATAATAATAATAATTTTCAAAAAAGAGACAAAAAATAAGAAGAAAAATCATTTTTATAACCGATAATAATATAACTATTATATCATCGAAAGAGAAAATCATTGCAAAAGAATGTTTGCAAACGTAAACACTTTGCAATTACCATTGATCAACAATCTAATGAGTTTCCTCTTGCTAATAACTCTTCAAACTCAGTCAATTAACTCTATTAAAGCCAAGCTCATTTTTCACCAAAAGTAATTCAATTATTTCTCTGGTTATCATTTTTTCCCCCAATTTAATGAAATTGTCTGAATTAATGATTAGAGTATCCATTATATAGTTTAATAGGCTTTTAGTGATAATTATATCTTTTATTATATTATTTTCATAATTTTTTTTATAGAAAACATTGATTTAATAAAATTTAAATTTTTTAAGATTTTAATCATTTTAATGAAATCTAATCATAAAGTCTTAATTAAATTAAGATTTTGAGACAATTTTTGAAATTAAATTTAATTTCATAAAACATTTTATGAATCAACAAAAAAACCATTATCTGAATGAAGACCTAATTGAGAGGACAGACAATAAGTTTTCAAATGAGTTTAAACTTTGAGTTAGAGCTCATACCCAACAGAAATATTACAAAATATAAACCAATTCAAGGAATGCAAGATTTTAGACTTAATCATGAATAGTATCGGATGTCAAGCCATTGAAACCAATGAATGGTATGCATCAAAGTTGTGATAAATCGAATTTTACCTTGGTGAAATTAAAGTAAAATGTTTACAATAGTTAAAGTGTTTTCCTTCTCATGTTTCTAATGTTTGTGACTTCAATTTGAAAATCAAATTTCAGCGCAAATATCATTGCATTTGATTACACAATTTTCTCTCCCTTTCCCCTCAACGACTCCTTCACGAACTCAATGACTATTTACTCATTGACTCAAATACTTTCTTTTCCTTAATTGACTAACAAGAATAAATTAAAACAAATTGAATCTGATTAATAAAGATATATTGAGTGTCCTGGTCATAAATTAGAACATAGCTTAGCGTAGAAAGTGTTAGAATTGATACTTAGATTCAAACAATTTGTTTATTCAAATATTGTTTCAACAAATTTCATGAGATTTTAACGAAACTTAATGTCTGTCTTAAGAAATAAATCTTTATTTATTTGTTTTGTTTTTATCGTTGAAATGAAATTTAGTGCAAACGTTACAAAAAATTCTATTTTTATTTCAACCAAAAACTTGTCTCAAATTCAGTTAACATCTTATAGAAAGTCTTAAACTTATTGTCAAAAGAGTCTTAACAACTGAACAATAGACACATTTAAGAGAAACATATCTTAATTAAAACAAAAATGTCTTTAAATGTGATTAACAAATGTTTAACAAAGAGGTCCACAAAAGGAAAGCTTATGAAATGAGTCAATAATTTTAATTAATGTTTAAATCAAATATTTTTCTCAACAAATCTGAAGAAATGCTTTATGTATGAAATTCAAGGATTTTTTCACTCAAAATATGCATAAACTTTGAGTTAGGTTTACGTTATTTGCTTTGATGGTTACCTTGATCATTTCTAAAACGCACAGTGAAGGCGATAACTGCCTTTCAGGTGACGTAACGATAAATAAATGATTTTCATTGCAAACCAACTGTAATGACCTTATTATGAGTTTTAAACATATATTTCAAAACTTCAATCCTTAAGAAAAAGCGCAGAAAAACAACTTTTATATTGAAAGTGAAACTCAAATATCAAACCTATGTTTCTATTGAAACGAATGTTTAATTTAAGAATAGTTTTTCTGATATCGAGTCAAATGTTTTGTTATTCTCATCCCTTGCCATCCCTTCCCTTCATTTGTGTTATGAAAAAAAGAGAAACATTTCTGAAAATAAAAGAAATATTTCTTTTAATTGAAATCTAGTCTCAAATGATAAGAAACAACGTTTTAACGGAACAGAAAGAGGAAGGCATCCGATGAGAGTTGAGTCGAGTCGTCTGGTGCTAGTGGTTAGGAAAGCGCCGGTTTGGCACTATTCCCAGCTCACGATTCCATACTTGGTAACCATACACATGATAATAACAACCAGAGCTATAACCCACACACAAACAACTGGTTCTACTCTTCGACGGCAAACAAACTCGTTATTCAAAAACGAGGAGAGGATAGCATACAAACGCACAATACTATTGCCAAACGTATCACCCAATTGTGAGTAACTATAAGTTAGTTAACTATTTATAACTGTTTTAAACTAAATTCTCCGCTCAATCTCACTGTCAGTTCCCTCTCCTCTCACTCTTCATGTGTTTATGAATTTGAATGCCTGTGCTCTGCAACAGATATTACCCTCACTTTTGATTATTTTATCAAAATTAGACCAAAGTTTAAGTGAGAAAAGAGTGGTTTTGACTCCAAAAAAGTGTTAAACAAATCTGTTATCATTTTGTGAACTACTTTTCAAAACCCAAATTATTTCAAATCAACAGATTTTATGATTGAATTTCAAGTTTAGAGAAATTGTTTTAAAAGAGGAATTTAATAGTCTCTCAAAAGTTATCAATTAATTTGATTTTAATTACATTTTTCCGATAAAAATGAATATTTTGTGTTTAACTGCGATTTTACTGACATTTTTTACCCGGATATCAATTGCCAAAAGAATTAATAGTAAGGAATTTGATCTTAATTTGAGTGAAATATTCTGAGAAAAAAGTTTTAAATTTTTATTGATTTTCAAAGAATTTCGTTAATTGTGTTCAATATTTTCAAAAACTCATAGCATTTATACCGACTTATTGTCAACCATTGAAATACAACCAAAATCTCAATATCGAAGAACTGAGTAGTAGTGGAAACAGCTCTGCATTAGTGGTCACCGCATACCTTCACGAAGGACTTGAACTGACCGATGGCTACGAGTGTGATATCATAGTCCGGGCGCCCAAACAGTATGGGATTGTGTCGACAGTCAAAAAGATCTCTTTCCACGATAACGACACTCTAGTCTTTCAGAGCAGTTCCAACCCAAACAATGTATGGCTTAAGAGCGACGAAGACTACAAAATCAAGGAAATCATAGCCGAACCCATTTATGAAGATCAGAGTAGTATCAGGATCAAATTCACGCCTAGCGTTAAGCGATCCCAACATATGGCGGGCTTTGAGGTCGCCTTCACTTCTTATCGGGGTAAGTCTTTTACTCCGATAAATATACGTGGGTTTGATCGATCAAAAAATGACCTTGACAATTTTACAAATAAACAAACCCTGAATTCTTATCGAAACACATAAATCATCTGAAATATTCGACAAAAAACATCCAAACATACTTATTTGAGTAGAATTGTTTGAATAATTTAACTTGATCAAATATTTCAGGGGTGGGAGAAGGCGTGTCTTGTGGTGAGGACTTTGAGTGCGGAAACAGACGATGCATTTCCCACGACCTCCAGTGCGACGGCTATAACAACTGCGGTAACGATGCGGACGAAGCGGGCTGTGCCGGAGTCAGCCTTTGGGTCATCCTATTGCTCGTTGCCTTAGGAATACTTGTCGTTTGTTTAGCTATTTTTGTTTGGTATAGAATGGCTCAGAGATAGACACAGAACCAAATGTTGAGCTCTAGTTGTGACACAACTGTTCACTACCCCCGAAAACCGTCTGCACTCTAACCCGTAAGTAATGGGTTTTCCTCTCATTTTCCCGAAAAGTCCGCTTAATATTAATAATCAGTTTTTGTTACTAATTGTCAAAAAAGAAAAGAAAATAACAAAAATAATAACAAAAACAAAAATATATTATTAAATATATTTTAATAATATATCGAAAGATATGTTTGTATTATATTATCGATAATTTTCACATAAAATGACAACAAAATGATTACTTCAGTCAACAAATCTGTAAATATTTATAAATACCTAATAATTAAAAATTCAAATCATATTCAAAAATAAAATCTGTCGTAAAATTAATTATATTTTAAGTCAATTAAGGATTTGTTCCGATCTTCAGCTGAGGAAGTCTTCCAATTCACTTCTCGACAACTGTTTCGCCTGTTTTCCGCTCGAATTTGAGTCAACAAATGGACCGAATGTTTGACTATTTTGTTGATTAAATGCCATATTTGTTGAGTTGTTTAGAAATGGAGTCGTATTTGCATTCATTGTTCTCATCGGCTGAGTAGTGGTCGACGTCTTCAGGTTTGGAATAACAATATTATCGAACGCCGAAAGATTTGGTCGAATTGTTTGCTGACCAATGGGTGCAGACATCGATGGAAAACCACTGGAAGGGTATTGAACTGAATTTGTTTGCATTTGGGACTGGAATGGGAACGCATTGAACTGATTATTGAGTGGAGGACTAGTGAACGACTGACTGAACCCCACATTATTTGCCGGCATTTGACGCGAATTTGAATTCAAAGACAAATGACTCAAATTTGAATTAATTAGTGTCGACGTCAGGTCCTTTGGTTTTGACTGTTCCTGAAGTGGTTTCGCAGTCTGTGGTATAAGTGGTGACTGTGTTCTCAATCTTTCGTTTTGTTCGCTCTGTTTTGAGAGCCTTTCCTTCTCTTCCAAACTGAGAGCAGTTGTGTTACTATTATTAGTGACGACAGGACTCGAAATGTTAGTCAAATTTGATAGACAGTCAGCAGAGGGGGAAGTCTTTATGCTATTGAAAAGACTGTTCTGTTGGGCTTTAATTGAGTTCAATTGTTCCAACTTTATCTGCTGTTCCTCTTCTACTTTTGACAGCATTTCTCTTATTAATGAAGAAATCGTTTGAAACTAAACATCAAATAACAATAAAAACAATTCATTAGAATTCAGGGATAAATCAATTGAATGTCTGTTCACTTGTTGTAAAGACAATCCGTTTTCGATAGAGAGCGGCACCAAAAAGGGAATCACTTTCGTTGCCATCACTTCTTTAGTGAGACCTAATTTGTTGCTATTCATCGTTAGTCTATAAATACCTTTAATTTAATACAAAATAAAATTCAAATAAAATTCAGTCAAAAACCCAATTAAGTGCTAATTTCAAGACCCGTACCGATTGAGGCCATAATAACTGCCGGTTCTCGCGATGGTATCTGAGATAAAATGGGAAGCACTTCGTCGAGAACCAGCCATTTGTCCAAATGTTCCAAAATCTTTCCCAAACATATGAGACAATTGACGCGAACGGACAGTAGTTTTGTGTTAAGACATATGTTCTTAAGTCTGGGAAGAAGTGAGTTCTTCATCGCTGTGTAGTCTATCAGATGAGCCATCGATGGAACGACACTCAGACAAAGCTCTTGGATTTGTTGGGCTTCGGAATCGAGAGATCGGTATATAAGTGGAAGAATGTGTTCGCGAAGTGATTCCGGTTTTGATTTGAACTTTGAGACCAAGAAATCCATGTTTTGCATCAAAATGATCCCGACTTGAATCGGTTCCTTCAGTTTGAAGACAGAGACCACTTCTGGAATAATCCATTTTTGGAACTCTTCGTCGTCTGTCTCCTGTGCTATCAGAAGGATATTCGGCAAAACGAATGGAACCATATCTGGGTTTACGAACTCTTTGGCTAAAGAACTGACCACTCGATTAAGTTTAACCCTTTTCGGCATTCGGGACAACACTTCGGGCAGACCTACAAAAAAGAGTAAAACATATGAAACTTATAGGAAAACAATGGATGAGATGACAAACCTTTATAGAACTGACTCTTCTGAAGGTTGTCCCACTGGTAGAGAGCGTCCAAATACTGCAATGTCTTCACTAAAACGTCTTCGAAAAAGTGTAGTTTCGAGAACTGAATGGCGTCCGGACGTAGTCTCGTGTCGACGCTTAACAACATTTTTATGTGATTTCGAGAGTCTTCGGGAATGCAATTGAATGTCGCGTCCGGTAGTCGTTTGAATTTGTCGACGCGTTTGGAAGTCATGTTACCAGAGCTCGGAATAAGTGGTTTTCCCTTATTATAGAGAGTGAACGTAAGTAAACCCAATGAAAACATATCGGCATTTGTCTCAACGCTAGTCACGTCTCGATCCAGATATTCGGGTGCGATATAGTCGGGGTTCGGCTGACATATGGCCGGAATGTCGGCATAATTGAGTGCATTCAGATGTGGAAACTTTATTGGCGTTTCGTTTGGGTTTATAGTTTGCGCACAGAAGTCGAAACCCGCTATTTTCCAGACACCGTTCCGATTGACGACAACACTCTCCGGACATATATTCCTGTGAAGGAGTTTGACGTCGTTGTGGAGGAACGCCAGCCCTTCAGATATCTTAAGCAAACCGTATTTGATTTCGACGTCAAAGAACTCATAGTTTTCTATTTCGGGACTCAATTGTGTCGGAGTGTTGTCCCGAACGCCCAAAAGGTTAGCCAAAGATGCGATTACCTAAAGATTGAGACAACAATTCATTCATAAGTACATCAATTGATCAAAAAAAGTGATGTCTGACCGGTTCTGTTGCGAAGGCTATCGAGTCTCTGCTCTCTTCGATGTTGTGCTGAACCGTCAGAAGCGAGGGATGTCTTAATCGCGTCAATTGATTGACACCTTTTCTGATGATCTCTAAAATCATTTCTTTATCTTTTTTGTTGAACTTCTGGTCCAACGCTTTCTTATCGCATACGAAGAGCGCCGCCTCTTCTTTGGTACTCTTTTTTACCGATTCGTAAATCTTTAGACAGAGTTGGGGTCCGGCGGACGACACGTGACGGATGAGGTCGTACTCACGGGTCAATGGATTGCCCGGAAGTGCTGTCGACAAGTTGTTTGTCACCGTATATACCGTTGAGGATACGGTGTCTCTAATTCTGTTCAAAACGGACTCCATTTCGTTGATCTATTCGGTGATCGTATAAGAAATGGACACAAATTGTGAGTCAATTACCGAAAGTATGACTCATTTGACACATATGTCAGACATCGGACACAATATTATTGTTTATTGCCTTAAATATATTGATTCCATAGAAACCAAACAAAACATATAATACGTTCGCAAATCATTTCAAACCCCGAATGCAAACAAATGAGAGATTTTCTCAAAACTTGAAGTTTTGGTTCAATTCTTCGTATTTTGAATAAAAAGACAAAAAAATTGTGAGAAATGAAATGAAAATTGATTTTATTCATAAATTTGATAATATCAATGATTAATATACATTCAATTTTTGTGTTAACAATTAACAATCGTATTTCTAACAAAATGAACATGATTATTTTAATTTAGAATTGTACAAGTTAGAATTGGTTTATCAAGATCATCACAATTTTTCCATTCTTTGATTGTATTTAATAAAACTTTTTGAATATTACTTTTAAAGTAAATTGAAATTTGAGTGAAAATGAAATAAAAGTTATATATTAATAGATTTGTGTACAACAGATATAATATGAAGGGATCGGTATTAAAGTCGTTCCCTATTGATATCGAGAGACAAACCATTAAATTGAAAGATAATATCAACGGAAAGATAATTCTTTTCAATTGATTAACAGTTTGTCTGAATTGTTGATCATTTTCTTCAAACTTATCGATCACTTCATCGATTTGGTAACGGATGACAAAGTCTGGTCTGAAGGACAGGAACTTCGCGATCAAATCAATTGAAAAATTCAATACTGAATAATATCTCAAACACAGTTCATAATTAATAAATTGAATAACAATACTCCAGGACATAAAATAGAAACCAGTCAAAACAATGTGGTGCTGAACTAGTAACTTGAAATGACCAAGGGATAATTTAGATAATTCATTGATATCTTTAGTGAATAATGAGATATAAAGAGTTGATAAATAACTTAATATCAAACAAAAGATGAATGTAATGAAAGATAACCGAAATTGACTTTTTTGCTGACAATTATTGTTTGTTTCGAAGCGAAGAATCGCATCAAACATTCCGATGAAGTCTTCGGACCTCCTCTTCAACAGAATGTAAGCCCGAACTAAGAGCGTTACCGAACATAATGTAAAGATTTTGAATAATATGATTTTGCAAGATAAATGAACTTGCAACGATAACAATACTGTAATAAATGATATAACAAAAGACGTTATTGTGATTCCACTGAAAATATTGTCTAATGTCTTGTATTTGAGACTTAATCCAAACGGCAATAGAATATATTGAAACAAATTCATTGTCAACCATTCGAGAGTAATATATCAAATAAGTTTCGCGAAGATCTGGCTCATATTTATATAGAAAGTAGATGTTTATGATAAAAGCACTAGCTCAATTTCATTCTTAATGGGTGAATGATGTATCACCTAGCAACAAGACATCTCTCATTACAAATAGAATTAAATTTGACAAAAATAGTTTCGTAAGAATAAGAATTCTGAGAAAATTCTAATTTGAGATGACCATGAGAATTTTTTCTTTTAAGAAAATTTATGAATAAAAGAACCGAAAAATTGATCGAAAACTTAAAAGAACCGAAAAATTGATCGAAAATTTTCTAGATGAATATATGAAACTGAAAATATCAAAAGAATCAAGGTTATTCAAAGCCTGTGATGTATTACAATACATTTAAGTGGAAAGTAAAGAGCATTTATTTGGTATTTCAACACAAACATGATATAATATTTCATGGTCAATCAAGATTGATGTACTTACGTGGTACAAGTACATGATACATGGTAAATTGAATAATAGATTACTTCACTCTATAAGAAATTAAAGGTTTGCCAAGATCATTTGATTCTCTCCAAATTCTAATTGTGTGAATCAAATCTTTTTTGGAAAAACTTTTGATATAAACATAAATTTGTGTTAATATGAATTAAAATCATTAATCAAAGCATTCAAAAGATACAAACAAATGAAAATTGACTCAACATTTAAGTCACAAACAATTGATGTAATGATAAAAATCTTAAAATTCAAAAACAAAATCATAGAAAAAATAATCTTATTCAGAGTGACAGCCGTTTCTTTGAATTGTTTGTCATTTTCTTCAAACTTATCGATCATTTCATTGATTTGGTAACGGATGACAAAGTCTGGTCTGAAGGACAGGTATTTCTTGACGATATCCTTTGAATAATTCAAGACTTCATAATATCGTACACTGAGTTCGCAATGAATAAACTGGATTACCAACATCCAGGACATATATAATACAATCCGGTTAAAGCAATATGATGATAAAGTTGAAATTGTCCAAGGCAAAATATTTGGTTAATTTTTTTTATTTAACGAAAAAAAAACAAAGAGTCGATAGCTTAAAGACACGCAAAACATAAATGTAGGCCCCAAACGAGAAATATATGTATAATGTCGATGATAATATTACTAAGAGTATTTTGAATGATAGATAGAATTTCCAAGATGATATAACCATTAATAATATGACTCCATAAGATGTTATTACGATTCCTCTGAAAATGTTATCTAAAGTCTTATATGTCTAGACCATACCTTCATTCTCTTACTATCAGGATAGTTTTTATGTATGTGAGATGGGCATATACTTTATTGATATTTGCAAGATTCATCAATAAACTTGTACTTAATCAT
>JAQIXV010000399.1:0-39737 GCA_034700625.1 Tectocepheus velatus | reverse complement strand
TCATCGAAGACATGAAATAATTTAATATTTTGTTTCAAATTATTGTTAACTTTTTGAAAAATATCGAATCTATTCAATATTTCGGCCATTTTTAAGGAAGGGTATTTGAAAAAGAAAATTATCATTCAATTGAAACTATTATTAAAAGGTTATGTTATTCTGTTTTTACTAATATTTTTTATCTAAATCCAACCCTCTATTCGATAATAGTCACGGAGATTATCAAGCAACAAATTCCAGCTTAAAGTTCAATAACAATTTTATAGTTTTATTAACTCATTTGTTGACTCATATGAAGAGAAATCCTAAAATTAGAAGAATTTAAAATTATTATCTTGATAATTTGTTGTATGTCAATTAATTCTTGTACATTCCTTCATTAAAATTTAGCATGGTCAATTAAATCTGATCAATAAATTATAAAATACCAAGCAAATGTAAATGAAAGCGAAAAATGCTCTAGCAAATTGAAAATATTTCCAAAAAAATCAAAAATCAATACCAAAATCAATAAACTGTCAATTGTTTAGATAGTCGTCAAAGAGATTCCTTAGGATTACGTAAAACACATTTTTGTGATAATATCTGAAGTTTTTGTTCAAAATTAATTGATTTAACACTCATTTCAAAGAAAGTGTGTAATAAATCAATTTTTCAACTGACCCGGAGCTAAAATGTTACACAAATTACTACCTCTATTGATCTTGATCACTGTAACCAAGGCCGATTTCGAATTAAATCCAGCTTGCGACGACCATTCCAAGTGCATAATACCCGGACAAGTTTGCTATGAGAACCAGTGCTGGTGTCAACCAAATTACAAATACGACACAATTGGTTATAAGTGTTATTATTTTGACTGCAAAACAGACCTCGATTGTCGCACATATGACCAAGATAGGGTGTGCCGACAGAAACTGTGCGTATGTAAAGTCGATTACGAAGTTGACTCACAAACCGGTGTCAAATGTGAGGCTAAAGCACACGATTCGACTGTTGACCAGAATAATTACAATGGACCAAGCTCAAATTGGTGGATTTACGTGGTGTGCATCCTTGCCATCCTATCCATTGTTATTGGTATTGGATTATACTTTTATAGGAGAAGGGTGAATGAAAAACTCACACAAAATCGCCCTGCTCAAAGTTCAACATCAGTTTCACCTAGCAATGATTCGAATGTATTAGTTCGACAGAATGACCTAGCCAGTCAGTTGCCCATAACAATATCAAATGATGGACATGGATTATTTAATTTTAATTTCTATCAACATGCCACAGCACCGGGCACTCATGTCATTGGCATTCCTTCTTATGGTGAACCCCCTCCTACCTATGACTCGATATCATGCTCAAATATTTCTCATAATTACCCAGCAATTAATTATTCCCATCAGCAATCAATTAATACAAATAATATTAGTATGAATTCAATTGTCCAAGAGAATTATTACGAGAGTGTCCCTGGTATTCAACCTAGTGGAAGTGACCAGGCTCAAACTGAAGTAACTGGATCAAATTACGCGCCACCAATGCCTTCAAAGCTGGAACAGTTAACAATGCAATTATGATAAACTTTTGTTACATGTATTTTATGACAATTTAAACCTTGTACATTTTAATTGATTTTGTAAATAAATGTTTCTGTAGATTTCTAACAAGATTAATTTGGAATAGGATTTAGACTCATCTTTGATGTACCGAAAAAATGAGATAATTTTCAAATTCATTACTATTTTTATCTTAACATTAATTTTGATAAAAGTATTAAAAGCATTGAATCTATTGATTGTCTCCAAAGCGATGGCATTTCAATTGAAAACGACATAAGAATAGTACAAATCTATTGACAATGAAATTAATCCAACAATTTATTTGATATAAACATTTCATATAATTGCAGCAATTTTATTAGCAAACAATTTTCAGCATGTTAATTTTCAACAATATTTATTCATTTATAATTTCAATAATCATCATATTAATTGATAAACATTTATTTGCTCAAGCAAAAATTATTAATGCAACGGGGCAAACGGATCGAGACTGTTTTCAAAATAGAACTTGCCTAGATCCTTTTGCCTTGTGCGTAGATAATAAGTGCCAGTGTTTGGCCAATTATAAACAATATGTGCAAGATGCCCAGTGTATTAAATACTCTTGCTCAGATGACAAGGATTGCCAGCTATACGACAAAAACAGATTGTGTCATGGTAATTATTGTGTATGTAAGGATTATTACAAAGAGGACCAGGGTAATGGCCGTAAATGTGTTCCGGAAAAGTCGAATACAACAGTTGGCAACAGTTGTGACAATAGGAACGACTGCTATTCCGATCAAAACCAGAGGTGTTTGGACGGGAAGTGCAGATGTCGTCCCGATTTCCATAACACTGTCAACGAGTGTCGGCCCTTCGTTTGCAATGACGACACGGAGTGCATCCATGCGTACGACCCCTACCGTGTCTGCCTCAACGCGCAGTGCATCTGTGACCTCGGTCTTCACCCTGATAACCTTAACGGCGATAAATGCGTTCCGAGGAGTGGCTACACACCAGCAACACCTGCTTCGACATGGTACATTTATGTTCTGTGCTTGGTTGTCTGGCCGGCCATCCTGTTTGCCATCTATTTCTGTTGGCGCAGGCGCAGGAACAGAAAGCGCCAAGGTAACATCACCAGTTTGCGCATGGGGCAAATGCCTCAACCTTACCCATCAGTTCATGATCCGGATCCTACCACTCCAACAGACGGTCACCCAGTTCTAAGAGACGCGACTCTTGAACCACCAAGTTCACCTTACACAATTACACATCGCCACAGGACTGGGTTCATGAATAGCTTCTTTCATAGATTCAGCCGCGGTTATGATGACCCGCCTCCTAGTTATGACTCAATTCCTGGGATCAATGATTTTCGGAGAGATGTCCAGGTCTTAAATGTCTCTCATCTCAACACAAACGCTGAAATTGACCCAAATTTACCGAAATATGAAACAACTTTTAACATGAGTGGAAACCCGGGACCAATTAGTCCTATCGATAACCCACCCTCTACTCCAATCTATGAGAATGTGTTTCACCCCTCTCATAGTCGGGCTGTACCTGGGTTGACGAATGTTGAAGACCATGGTAGGGCCAAATTGGAACAGTTATCAATGCAATTGTGAATTAATTTTAATTGACAAGGTAATTGATTGTATTTTTCATATTATTATAATGGTGTAAATAAAACTTGTACCTTTATGGAAAAACTACATTTTATTTGAAACATGATCTTATCTTGGCATTATTATAATTTTAAAAATTAATTAAAGTGTGTATACTCTTGGTCTCGATCTTTTGCGAACAGTTTTCTCTGAGTTTTTCAAAAAATTGAAATAATTTTTAACTAATCTACGAAAGTCACGTCTCATCCAGAAATAATAAACAGGGAACAATAATACTGTTATGAAAAATATGTAATAACAATAAATAAACAAGGTGTCAATAGGACACTTAACTTGGTGAATTTTATCAGATATTTTATCAATTTTATCAATATGATAAAATAGGCGAATAGAATCTAAGTGAAATGTTGTATTACTTACAATGAACAAGGTGAATATTAGCAACATTCTCGATATCATATTGAATTTTACATTCGAATGATACTTGAAGTAATGTGTCTTGATAAAATCAATAATTATCATGATAAATAGAGCCAGGATAGAGAGAGCCGGTATACAGTACTGTAGCACAAACATGAATATGAAGACCCCGTTTAGAAAAGTCTTGTTTTTATTCAAGTCATCCAAATAGTGGTTCGGATGGAAACAAACGATAGAAAAGTCATTGAAATTGAAATAAAAGATATCATTATAGAGAGCGAAGGGAACCGACAGTAATAGACTTGATATCCAGATGAAAATCATTATGTTCTTGGTCGGTATGTTGTCCAAAGGATTGGTGAATATCCGGGTGAAAGCAAGGTATTGATCGCAGGATAAGACTGTCATTGAAATCGATATCAAAAACAAAGTCAAAGCGTTTACGTAATAGAGGATCGACTGCACTATCGATGCCGCCATTGGATGGCTGTCCACAAGAAACGGGATGACCAGGAAAATAGGTACCAGAAAGTTGAGTGTCAACAAAGACCCGGATAACGCTATGTTTGATATCAGGATAATTGGCCGTCGGTTGCGGTACTTGAAGTGGAGGTTCCTCTTTGTCTTTGAAATGTATTTAACGATAAAAACGTTTGAAACAATTGATAAAATTTGTATCAATATTAAAGTTATTAATAAAAACTTTTGCAGGTTATTTAGGAGATACACTCGTTCGAATGAGCCAGTTACATTAGAATCTGGCATTTTACTTAAACTGTAGCACAAATCGAGCTAGTTCACTGAAATAACATGTAAAACGAGGCAATAAATTAAGTGTTAAGTAATTATTAATTACCTGAGAAACGATGGAAACCAATTCAATGGTAAATATTTGAAGGCTCGAGTGAATTGTTTATTTAGAAAAGAGTTTTGTTTACTTATACCAAGTTCAAGTATCAAATTATCAAGTTCATTGCATGTTATCAGCATTATCAAAGAGGTTTCGAGTATTTAGATAAAAATAAATTCCTCGAAATTGTTGAAAGAATTAATTTATATGTTGTTGCTTTAGAGTTTGCAATGTTCTTATCAGGATATTTTATTTTAAAATAAGATTCATTCTAGCAAATTGTAAAATGTAAATGCTGTAAAATAATTGTTTACAGATCAATTAAATTAATCCGCTATTAACAAGGTTAATTAGGTCATTAATAATGATTCATTATTAATAGCCAAATAGTATTATTATTATTCTCCAAGAAAAATTCTCCAAGAGAAACAAGAAAAAACACCATGAATTATTTAAATTATTATCTAGCATGAATTAAAGCCTTTTAAGCTGGTAATATAACATTGAATTTCAAGTTAGGTTAATGATATTAATTATCTTTAATCATGTAAATAATTAAAGGGACTCATTCGTGAGTGTGTTTAATCTGAGATACAAATTGTCTTGTTGTTAATTCAAAATTCTTAAAAGTACTAAGATTTTTATTTTGATATTTGATATAACATAATCATCTTGGTCATTAGATTTGTATTTAAACAAGTAATTCATCTGAAATTCGATTCCATTCAATGAACGAAAGAAAAAATTTAATTAAATTTTAAAACAGATTTTAATTCAACAAAAATGAAGTCCAGTCCACAACTAATCGCTAGAGTTTTGGCCGCATTTCTGGCCATCGCTCAGAAGGACAGCAATAGGTTTGATAAGAGAGATGTCCAGAACCTAAATAAGACCAACTATTGGGGGGTCGACCGCTTTGTTTTGGTCCATAACACAGAAGAAGAGGCACTGAATGCACTGACAGCTGCCATGGAGTGGCGCAACTCTTTCGGAGTAAACGAACTTGATGAGAAATCATTTCAAGACTTCAAAACAGGTAAGCGATTCAAAAAAAAAGTTCAAATCACCAAAGAAACCATGTTGACTTTAACAGGAATGTATATTATCGAGGGAAAAGACAAAGAGGATCGACAGGTCCTGTGGTTCAGACCCGAACTCTACAAGACGTCAGAAGGGGCTCAAGTGAGGGACAGAATGAAACAATTGGCAATACATACGATCGAAAAACTGGACAAACTCTACCTGAATGAGGGATGGGTTGTTGTAATTGATGCTTCGAAATTGACCATGGATAATATTGACGCCGAATACTATACAGATTTCCTGAAAATGTACATGCTCTTCTACCCTCGTTCCGCTAAATACATTATAGGACTGTATATCCCCTCAGTTATCGAGGTATGGGTTAAATTCTTCCTGAGTCTAATGGACGACGAGCTCAGAAGTCGCGTCCATTTAATGAATTACAAGGAATTGACCGACAATTATATCGACCCCTTGTATATACACTTAATACCCTCGTATATACCCCGGGAGTAATTTTCTTGGAAATTGATTTTATTGTTTCTTAATACAAATAAAACTATTTTTTGAATTAATCTTGTTTACCAGCTAAAAAAGCCCAGGTTCAATATCCTTGGTGTGTGAATGAGTTTAGGACTGCTCTGAAACACGACTTTTTCGATAATAAAAACTAAAACACAAAACAAAAAAATTTGAAATCAAAACCAAAAGTTGTTTAATGAAATTGAATCCGAGTCCAAGTATTTCCTCGATTTGGTCCTCACATTAAGAACCGATTCGATGAATGTCTTGTGTTTGAAAAAAAGATCTAGTTCACAAACTCAACCAATGATTTATTTCTTACAATTTGAGCAAGGTCTAACTTCAAACATCAAATTTATTGTTTATGGGATAGCCTTAAGAAAATAAATTAATTGCTGAAGTTTAGCTAATCTTTCAATTTTTTATCAAGATCAATTTGAATAAAGACAGACTACTCTCAACCAATAAAAATATCGGAAAATTTTAATCTGAAATTAGAGTCAAATTATTAAATACTAATTAAAATTGAAAACACATTTTATTCAACAAAAAAATGATTTCGAGTCCACAACTAATCGCTTCAATTTTGGCCGCATTTCTGGCCATCGCTCAGAAGGACAGCAAAAGGTTTGATGTGAGAGATGTCCAGAACCTGAATAAGACTAACCACTGGGGGGTCGAGCGCTACGTTTTGGTCCACGAGACAGAAGAGGAAGCCTTGACGGCACTGATAGCCGCCATGGAGTGGCGCAAGTCTTTCGGAGTGAACGACATTGATGAAAAATCGCTCAAGGATTTCAAGCCTGGTAAGAAATGCAAAAAATAACATTCAACACCAAACAATCAAGTTCATTATCGAAACAGGAATGTATATAATCGAGGGAAAAGACAAAGAGGGTCGACCTGTCCTGTGGTTCAGACCCGAACTCTACAGGAAGTCAGAAGGGGCTCAAGTGAGGCAAAAGATGAAACAATTGGCTATACATACGGTTGAAAAACTGGACAAACTCTACCCGAACGAGGGATGGCTTCTTGTGGTGGATGCCTCGAAATTGACCATGAGCAATATTGACGCCGAATACTACATATTTTGTCTGAAAATGTACACGGTCTTCTACCCTAATTCCGCCAAATACATTATAGGACTGTATATTCCCGAAGCCATTGAGGAATGGGTTAAATACTTCGTGAGTCTAATGGACGACGAGCTCAGAAGTCGCGTCCAATTAATGAAATACAAGGAATTGACCGATAATTATATGGACCCAAAGTACGTATCCTCAATACCCTCGTATATACCTCGAGAGTAATTTTTTTGGAAATTGATTTTATTGTTTCTTAATTCAAATAAATGTAAGCTATTTTTTGAACTAATCTTGGTTACATACTATAAGTGCCCAGTTTCAAACACCTGGGTTTGTAAATAGGTTAAGGACTGCTCTTAAACACGACTTTTCGATAATAAAAACTAAAACACAAAACCAATTGAAGATAAAAATCAAAACCAAAAGTTGTTTAATGAAATTGAATCCGAGTCCAAGTGTTTCATCGATTTGGTTCTCATTTTGATATTTATTTCGTTTACTTTCGGCCAAAGAGTTCATAGCGTAGTCTTCTCTCGACTCTGTCCTCACATTAAGACCCGATTCTATGAATGTTCGGGTGCTTTGAAAAAATAAGAACCTAGTTCACACTCAGTCAATCAATGATTTATTTCTTACAATTTGAGCAAGGTCAGCCTCACATCGGATTTCTTGTTTATGGGATAGCCTTCAGAAAAAAATCAATAAAAATTTTTACCTAATCTATCAATTTATTAAATAAATTACCAAGGTACGTGTAATAATACTTGGTCTTCCCAAAAGCCAGACCAAGGTCAGGGTTGGCGTGTTTTTTCCACAACCCAGTCGTTCGCTCTGTTATGAAAACAGCCTCTCTTTTGGCCACTCTTTTCATGATAAGTCTTGCATTCGCCTAATTGATCAAGTTAAAAAAGCTTAACCAAGTTAATTTTGGCTAACCTCTGTGTCTATCATTTCCCTTGGTAAGAAATTCAGCTTCATTTTTAATTGACCAAGGTTGTAATCGAGCGGAGAACCTTTTTTCAAATTTTTATCGAACTGATACCATATCCAGGAGTTATTGTAATGGAGCAAGGTCACGTTCGATGAAAACACTTCATCAAGCGAATTGAAATGCTTCTCCTCCTGGAACATGAGCGAGGTGAGAACACCGCTCGAAAAAACATTGGTCAAGATCATTGCGATGCTCGACCACAGCGTGAGCAAGATAACTTTCTTCCGATTAGTTTCTTGCTGCTTAACAAGGTGTCTAACAATTTGAAAGTAAATTGCGCCAAATGATCTTGTTGATATTTTGGATCCATCTGTAATAAAATATGTTGAAATAAAATTGAATAAAATGATCAAGACTACTTTTGACAAAATTATAAACGAGGAAAAATATCGTCAGACATATTGTGGTCAACGATATTAATAACCAAATATCAAATGAAAATATTTGAAAAATCTTTTTCATATTCGGCTCTTCAGTGTAATGAGCAGACAAAATGACCAAGTTATATTCATCTTTGACCCAGTGACAGTCGGCATTTTCAAACATATAACTATCCAGGTTCATCTGGCTTAGCAAAATATCATATGCCTGTTCAATAGAAAACTTATTGAATAAGCAATCTAAATTAAAAACAATCAAGTTATTATTGACCGGGGTCTCATTAAACAAAATGGGAATTTCAGTCCATTGTTCCAAGATTCTAAACGTGATGTTGAACTTTTTGAAAACACCTTCGATAAGGACTTTCAAGAATATACTCTCCAGTCCACAGAAATGTCTTGCATTCTGTGATAAAAAAATTTGACCATGATCAAATATAAAAATGCATCAGCTTACAAAGGGCTGAATAGCAATCATCAAGTTAGTTTTGCTCTCGTTGTGAGTATAGTAATTGACTTTACTCTTAAACGTTTGACACTCATCCAAATCGGCCATATTATCAAAGTTTAATTCAATTCAACTCTTAAAATAAAATGAACAGCTTCGACATAAACAGCTTTTTCGATATAACCAACTATCGATATAACGCAAGTTTACAGTATTTCAATTAATTCCATTTGATCTAGTAAACAAGATTAAATTAATTTATTCTTTAGCCACCCATTGTAAATAAATATATAAAGAAATAAAATTGAATTTCTAAACCGCCCAAGATAAACAGTCTCAAACTTGAAATGAAAAAATATAATAAAAATTTATACGAAAGGTCAATTCCAAAAATATAATGTCCTTGATTTGATGTCGAAAAACAATTTTTCGAATTATGGCCACCATTTTTCCGGCCATCTTTGAAAAAGTTTTACAAATCCCGGAAAATATATTTTTAGAATTGAACTTTCGTATCAATTTTTCTTTATTTTAACATTTCAAGTTAAAAGCGGTTTATCTTGGGCAGTTAAAAATCAAATTTCATTTCTTCCAAAATTTACAAAGGGAGGTTACAGAATAAATTAGTTTAATATTGTTTACTAGATCAATTGAAATTCATTAAAATAATTGCTGAGAAACGCCTGAATATGCAATCGAAGTTTAATAACAAGATTAATTTTTGAAGCTGGATAGATATAACAAAAATATTATTATTCATTTAAATTTTTAAAAAATACAAAGATAACAGAAACAAAATAACCCTGCTTGAAATATCTCTATGTGAAATAATTGTAATGATATCAAATATTTATTGAATTAAAGCCCAAAATATTACCTCGAAATGCAATTTGAAGTAAAGAAAAAACTTTTGGTCTGTCAATGGATTAGAGCCAATGAAAGCCATTATTCGCATAACGATAGCATAGGATTGCTTATGATCTTGATTTTTCCCCAAGTAAGTTATTCTGTTGAATTTTAAATAAGATTTACAAATAATTTATCTTGGTAAATTTTCAGCCTTTGCTCTGTGGTTTTGAAGGATTGCTATTCGATATATTGAAGGCAGGGTCTCATCGCAAGTATAACATATCGCTGACATTAATCAAGGATCTTCAGAAAACTTTCCAAGATGACATGAAATTCGATATGGGCCTGTTCCATATGGTTATCGATATCCATAGTTTTAGATCTTCCCTTATTCAATGGATTAGTGAGGATTTCAGCTTGGTTATTTTGTCGGCTTATTACATTGTTAAGACTTTGTTGGATCTGATGGACGAAGACTTCCGAAGTCGCATCAAATTCCCGAAATACAAGCAATTGATCGATAATTATATCGACGCTAAGAATGTTCCCTCGTATGTAACTCGAACATAATTAGGGCTTGTTTAATTTATCTAGGCAATTCAATCTAGGCAATAATTATTAAATTCTTGCAAAAAGCTAGGTTAAAACTGAAATTTTAAAAAAGCTAATTTAATGCAAATAAACGTATTGTTTATTAGGCTAAATCAATCAATAAAATCATCTGAAACTTTGAATCAAGCTCAAGTAATTAAATGATTTGCGAAGGGAAACAAAAATTTATTTAATATTTTTTTGCTTTCAATTAAATTACTTATTATTACAAATATATACACAAATTATAGACTTTAAATATATTTACTTTTTTATAATTACAATTGCAATTTTAATAATCTAGCAATATTTATCAATTTGATTTTTTCAAATAGACTTCTAAAAACTTTTTCATCTTTTTATGAATAAAATTAGAATTTCTATCAAATAATTGATTAAAACATTTTTCTTATAAATAATTATAAGTTATTTATAATTCGTTTCAATTTTTTCGATCAAAAACTGTGCTCTCTCTTCAAGACCAAGTTCACCACAATGATCATGGTGAAAAAACATCCAGAGCTCTAATCGAAGGCACAATTCATTTACAAATTTTTATTTATCAAAACTTTCACTACTTTTAGATCAAAAATAAATTAACTGAAAAATTGGTGCAAACTATTCGACTCTCAAAACATTTAGAGTCCGACAAAAGAAAAAATTGCAGAAAAAAAATCTTATATTAAATAAAAATCTTAAGAAATAAAATCAATTTTTACACAAAAAAAATTCAATTAATTGAATAAAAATCAAAAAATAAATTACAATAAAAAACAATTGAATTGAATTGGAATTTGATTTTCAAAATTAAGAGACATTTTTCTCATCAAAAGAAAAAAACTATAAAATCAATTGAATTGAAGACAAGTTTTTTGGCCTAAAATTTATAATTAATAAGATTTCCGAACTTCTGGACCGACTGCTGAGCGGTTGGGTCCCTCTGAAGGCTGTCCATTATCTCTGAGTTGTATTTGACTGCATATACGAACAGCTCCTTCAGAGCGCAGATGACATCGAACTCTCCGGTATGGGTCTAATCGATAGCACAGAATAATCATTAGAAAAGTTACTCAAAAACTTAAGGGACAGTCGACTACTCACAAGAGAAAGGCACTGCATCACAGCGCTCAGCTCCTGGTCAGTTACGATCGCCATATTCGTCACATCCGTATAGAACTTACTGACCATTACTTTATAGTTAGGGATGTCTTTAGCGAACAGCAGTTTATTGGAGGGGGAGTCCTATCGGAACAAAAAAAAATTAAAACCCATTCCTTTCATTGCAAACCTAAAGACAACATACTTTTCCCAATCGGTGTTCACTTGTGGAACAGCTGTCCATAAGTGTCTGTGCGATAACGGATAGGGATGAGTCGATTGTAGGCGTTTTGCACACGTCTAGTATGAAGTCCGGGTTCTTAATAAAGTTGACCCAAAACCTGAGGGGAAGACAATTGGATTTCCACGCGTGGAGTACCTCCGGGTCGGTTATCATGTGTTTGGCCGCCGCCGCGTCCAACAAATCAAACACCCATTTGACGGCCGCCGGTAGCGTCTCATTGGCCGAGAGTATAGTCTGGAAGAAGTCGTCGACAAACTTCTGTACCGTTCCTTTAGTGGACAGTAGTCTCGTGAGGAATATCTCGGGAATAGCTTTGTGTAGAAGATTCGTGTCTTTCGTGTCCATCGAGTCGTCATTGGGTTTAATCAAATGCCAGTACCGGTCGTTATCGATGTCCGATGTTATCCACGGATTGTTTTTATTCATTAACGGCGACAATGAGTTACGTGTACTGCAGGACAGGTAGCTGTCCGACGACTGGCGCATAACCAGCGACATTAGGGCCCAATTTTTCACCCCGTAGTGTCTCAGGGTGTTTATTCTCATCCAACCATGCTCACTTTTCGTTGTCAGGTCCTCGTCCTGTAGGGTCAGATGTCCGCCCCTGCCGTGTCTCCACTCGAGGTCGACGTCGTGTATGGACGGCCTCAGCGAGAAGGGGGTGTTCTTGTAGAGGCTGTCCAAGAGTTTGGCCTTCACTTGACTAATGCTATCACAATCGTTGACCCGGCACAGGATCTTCTCGTTTTCGCTCTCCTAGGTCAAACAAGAAATTACCAAGATTAGACAATTGAGCATTAAATTTCTTCACCAAGCTTATTTTATATTTTACCTGGAACACTTGAATAATAATCTGTTCGTAATCACAGTAGTGTTCCCGTAGGAGGCGCTCCTCCGATAGGGAGTACCGGGCGTCGTGTGTTATGGCGTCGACCGGTCCCTTCTCTACCTGTCTTTTGATGGCTGAGAAGAGTAGGAAGAGTTGACTCCCGGCCTGTTCTCTAACGTAGTCATACATAGAGAGGGCCAACCAATTGGTCAGCATTTTCTCGACAACAGACTCAGTCCTCCGGAGCATAAGCTGCGGGTGTTTTGACGACACACTCTTATCGACCAATTGGTAGAGGAGTGTCCTCAACACGTCTGTCGCGTATTCCATCCGTTCCATCAGAATAATCATCAGAAGTGAGGCCACATTAACACTGAGGAAAACAAGAGGAACAACATAAGTAAAACCCAAAGTTTCTGTGAAAAGGGGGTCAGACATACCGGTCCCTAATGCTGAACGTCTTGGAGTTCTCCAGACTGTTGATGAAAGTCAAGAGGAACTGCTTATTGTTGAGGAGTTGCTCGAACTGAGCCATAGCCAACTCATAGATATTGTACGCGCCGTTGGCTCTAATACTGTGACTCTGGTAGAGGGGGTGCTCATAGAGTCCGGGGAAGAACACCTTCATTACGTACGTCCGGTGGTCGAGCGTCGGGAAGCCCATCGACTCTAAATCATTGGTCAGATCAGTCATATCGGTCTGGAGTTCGGCAAAAGCCTGTTTGCATTCGGAGCGGACACTATTCTCCAGGGTATCCATTTGCATCTGGATCCTTTTGTACTCCCTCTCCGCCTGCGAGGACTTGTGCCTCATTATGGCCAACGAGATGAGCACAAAGAGGATGAGCGCCAGTGAGGAGACAGTGATGACAACTATGGCGATGGGCGGCAGTTCCGTATTCTTAACCATTTCGTACTGAAGTAAACCGATTTCGTAGCGCAGGTTAGACCCGACCCTCACCACAACCAGAGGCAGACCGCTGGGAGTCATGCGTCCGATTTCGTCCGTACCGTCCGGCTGTAGCTCCGGAGGCAGACACACGAGTTGTGTGGCCGCCAGTGACGTCAGATTACACCAACGCGTGCCTATCGTTACGTTGACCTCCGACTCAGTGCTGGCCAGCCGTAGGTTATCCCCTTCGATGACAAGCGACTCCCCCTTATAGAGCTTCAGCCCCTCGTCGAAGGCGTAGAACTTCGGGTCGGGAACGTAGCCGAGGTCTGAGTGGACGGTCGGGAAATTCGTGGCCAACTCTTTGACGCTATTGACGGCATCCATAATAAAGCCGACTCTGAGTCGGATATCGTCGGACACTTCGTTTGTGTTGAGAGACGACACCATCGATGACGAGGCGTCCAACTGTTCCCTATACAGGAGATCGACTAACTGTGCGCTAACGGGTGGCGACGGGCACACCATCTGCGAGTTACTGATGACATCGCAGGCGGACTCGTTAAGGACAGACCCCTCCGAGTTGAAGATCGCCAGACGTGGCTGTTGTATGGCATCCAAATTCGTGCCCATTATTGTTACGGTCCGTCCGCCGGACATATAGCTCTTCAGTGGGTATATCCTCTGAATTGTCGGGTCGGGTACGTATCGGAAGGGACGGGGAAGGGTTAGTGTCGTGTTGTCTATCCTGACGATCAAATTCCTGACCACATATTGAGTGGCTTTGGATGCAGTCGTACGGCAACTGATTTGAGTCGAGCTTAAGAGCATTCGGTCGACAATACACTGGAAGTAATCCAAATATATCTCGACATTGGATCCGATGTTCAAATTGGTTCCGGTTATGTATATTCGGGTACCGCCCGAATGGGGACCAATGTTCGGGTGTGAGGACAGGATCTCCGGCAACTCGTATCGGAACTTGTCTTTGGCCAACGTATGTCCGGCCCGATTGCCGACAACCACTTCGGCCATCATAGGGCTGAGCACTGCCGACGTACGGCACGTGACGCGTACCGATACGCTGTAGTTCGTGACCAGACAGGGCTGACCTCCAATCGTTATCTTATCCCTGATTTCGGACAAATCCGTGCCCAAATTACTGCCTTCTATAGTGACTAGAGTTCCGCCGGCGACCGGTCCCGATAGGGGATGTATAAAGTCGATGCCCGGCGCCGGACACACCCTCGACGTTGGTTCTGTACAGGACTTGGCGTAAGTGCACTGACTGTTGCAGAAACTGCACTCATAGACGCTGTTGAGTGTCAGACATAGCGAGCAGTCGGCCCTTCCGTTATGGCTTCCCAACAGTTGACACTTATATACGGTTACTGTTCAGAAAAAAAGGAAAGACATTCAAAAAAAGAGTTAGACATTAATTATCATTAGATTTGTGTTTCTAAACGACTTTCTGTCTGTTTGTGCAGTTTTTAGCGAAAACGGACAGTAATTATAGGATGGGATCAGGAGATGGACTCTTCACAGAGGAAACAATTAAAGACAATTAATTACCGTTCGCTCTGTCGATGAATGTGTCCCCGTTCCACATGACTGTCACCGAGGCTACTATAGCGCCCACTTCTTGTCGATACGAGTACTGGAAAGACAAACAAATGGTTAACTATTTTATCGTATCTTTGGATCAATTATTGCGAAATCGATTGCAAAGAGTTTTTTAATTAAAACAATTTTTTTCTTCTCAATTGCGGAGAGAGAGAGAGAGAGAGAGAGAGAGAGAGAGAGAACTGTGCGATAAGAGATACGATTCATATAATTAATGAATTTATGGATTTTTTTTGCTAACTTAGTCTTCAGTCAAACCCAATGTTTGATTAATTAATTTAATTGAAGAAACTTTTCGCCACTTCTATGGCTTTAATCTGAATTTGAATCTCAATTCTCGAGTAAATAATAAAACAGTTTTTTTGCTCTTCTCTTAACGTTAATGTCTTTTCGAGGGACAGACAGCCTCTACCCTATCCTCTCCCCAGAGATAAAGCTATTTTGTTGATTAAATTCAGTCCTAATCTACTCTTTTGGGTATATTTTTAAATAAATTAAAATTAAAAGAAAAGAACAAAAAGATAGTCATATAGTGTGTGAACAGAGAGGAAAGGGATGCAAACGGGGGGCGAAACCATCTCTTTTAATTATCTAGATGAGTTTAATGAAGCTGAAAATTACGGGCGAAACACTTACCGCAGTTTCGGAGCATATGATCCTCTGATTTGAGTCGACTCTGGCGCTCACCAGGAGTTTAGTGTCCTCTATATCGACGACACATCTGAAGCTCGACTGAAATTTTCAAATAAAAAACAATTAATTTAATGAAAAATTGTATTAAATTTAAGTTTAATATTAGACTCCAATGAAAATAAAATTCAATAAAAATTATAAAACAATTGTTTTCTGAAAAATTGAGTTTCACTTCAAATTGAGTTTCAATAGAGAAGGAGAGGGAGTAAAGAGAGGGATGGGGAGAGAGTAGGAGATGGAGAGCCAAGAGTTAGAAAATAGAGTAATGTTTGGCAAAAGATTTAGTGAATTATTTGATTGAAATGACATTAAATTGATTTCTATTTTAAGGGAATAGAAATAAATCTTATTCTTCCCTTTGGTTTCACTTTTACGGTAGGGAACGGGTGCTTAAGACTCGAGGAAAAGGAGATTTTCCGATCAAATGTCGAATTATATAACGATTTGAAAAGTGGTTTCGGAAATATATTATCTCAGAAATAAAGGACAGAATAAGAGTAGAAAAAAAATTTAATAAAAAATTGTTTTTTCAATTTTTAAGTGATTTTAAAGTTCTTCGGATTTCATTGAATCTGAAGTTTTTTTTCTCTTCTAGTCTTCAGATTCTGTGGGAAATGACAACAAAATTAATGGTTGTGTCGAATGGATTTCGATGTCAACCCAATAGTTTGAATACCAGAGTGAGTGGCCTCTCTCTCTCTCTCTCTCTCTCTCTCTCTCTCTCTCTCTCACCGAAGAAAAACCTAGAATTCAGTCGTTTTTCAAAAGGCTTTCAAAAACCCAGAATTCAAAACCAAATATCGATTTAAAACAAAAACAAAAAAATGAATTTTCAAACTTCAAGCAAAAATATTCAAAACAACCAAGCTCAAAACAAAAATAGCACTCAGACTCCAGTGCACAGGTCCGGAAAAAATACAGTTATTCTGAGCGCAACAATAGATCGAGTTATAGATCAGAAGACAATAAAAACAAAATAATAATAAGATTTGCGAATAAAAAGAAACCGTAAATCCATTTGAGAAGAGTCAGTGCCAGTCGATTGAAGGGACAGACACTGCATACCAGTCCCCACCCGTAAAACCCAATGCAATCGCAATATCTGTCACAACGTATTGCCAGACATTAAAGAGGTTTGTCTTCAAATAGATCCGATCAGAAAACAACACGTCGTTTCATTGTCTTTCGTCTCATAGCTGCCGGTGCTATCAAACATGTGGGGGTCAGCACACAGGAGGGGTACGCAATACAACTAACAGTAACACTCTTATAGAGAGGTTGTGTGGGAAAAAGGAGTTCATAAAACTTAGTTAAACGACAAGTTTAAGCGCTGGTATATCGTTGGGGATGAGCGCCAGGAATGGCAATTTCAAGACTAAAACTGTATCATAAATCTTAGGGCCGGAGTCAATATGTGTGTCATTATAGACGATCGCACAGACACTTAATTCTTGTGAACACAGAATCCCTTTCCTTTAAGGCACAGGTTTTCGGAATAAAATTCAATTCAATACAAAATTTTTGCTGAAAATCATATCAAAGGCGAAAGTCTATTGATTTCAAGTTTATTCTGAGCTCAGGAACACCTACTCACGCACACGTGGAGATAGAAAATAACAAGTTCAATTTTCATCTAGCTGAGGCAAAAAATGAGATTAAATATGACCTCGATATCGATTTTCTATGAAAAAAAAACATCAAAAAGCATTGAATTGATAGTTGTTTTGAAGAGAGAGATAAAACCGAAAACTAAACACATTTTGTGTCCGAAAATAAAATCAAATGAAAGACAGCCATAAACCCGGAGCTGACACTACTGTTTGAAACAGCATTTGACACACAATATTGAATGTATTTCCCAACACAGAGAGAGGACAGGGCTTCTGATAATTCATTCCGAGTAAGCGATACTATCATCACATTTAATGAATGCCACGAAAAGAAGTGGAGGAAGAAGTAGAGGAAGAATAGTATAGAAGACAATAATAATTGAATCTAAAAATTGTTATCTGATCTCAAAATGTGAACTCAATTTCTCGGAGGCTGTGCTCTCTTCTGGTAATGGATGCGAAACCAAACATAAAACACAACAAAACAGTTAACTGTAAGAAAGCGGACGTAAATCACAAAAAGGGTTTTGCATTATATAAAGAGGAAAGCCTTCGAAAAAAGGAAAACTCCATTAAAAATGTCTCTAAAAATATCATCAGATTTGAAAAATAAATGCCTTAATAAAAGTGTTGATAATTTACGTATTCTGAGCAAACATTTGGCAAAACAATTGTTTGAAATTTATTTAATTGGAGTCGAAATAGTTTTAAATTGAGTATAAAATTTAGAACAACCAAGGTAAACCATCAAGATAACCAAGTTAAACAAAAAATTCATTTTTCAATAGTAAGTTAAATCAATAACTTATTCAGGATTTAATCTTGATAAGACTGATTTATCAGTGATAGGCTATCAGTGATAGCTGAAATTTTGTTTGAGACAACCTTGCTCATCTCGAAAATTGAAATTTTCACAAAATATTAGACACAAAAGATTTATATTCAAGATATACAACAGAGGACTCGGAATTGCAGTTAAAATCTGAGCCAAAGTCTCGTTTAAATCCTATTTAGATCTGAATTTCTCATTCACTTGTCTTTTACGGACAGCCTTTCCTTTCAGTTTTCTATTTGTCCCTGTCATTGCACCAGGGTCATTTTGCTGTTAGTTAAAACTACCATGATAACTATTTTTATATTGTTAACCAAACCGATTGAATTGGCTTTTATCTGCCGGTGCTCTGCAAACATTCAGAGCACACAGAGACAATGTGTTTGTTACTACCCGACTGTCCCACTCCTGGTTTGATTTATTCTGAGCCCTGAATATTGATATATTCTTTTCCCTCTTTTTGGTGTAAATTAATTCAAATTTTTTATTCAATTTTCTTATAATAGGATTAGAGTTAAGACTGGAAATCGATTTTTAGCTCAAAATTAATTTAATAAAAAAAATTGAATTCTTTTGTGTTTTTTCTTTCGGTTGAGTTAAGAAATGAGAGGAACGGATAGAAAAAAAATTTGCTTAAAAATTGTTTAAACATTTTTATACTTAATATTTAGTATTCATTCTGTGTTTGCCGTTAAACGATAGGACAGGAGTCTTAAGCACAGGCTATGAGACGAGTGTTTAAGACCTTAAAATCCCTTTTCATTATAAGAGTTGAAGTGTGGAAACCATTGGATGAAAATTGTCTGAACTTTTTGTTCGGTTTTTTTTTAATAATAATTGAATTTATTCTGTGCTCTCGAGTCGAGTGTTTGCCTGAGCTTTGGCTCAAAGAATATTAGATTTCCAAACAAATAGCGAAAACTTTTTTTTCTTCACTTCATTCTGTCCTCTATTTCGCAATAGCTATAGAGAGCTCTGAAAGTATTGAAAACGTTTTGTTCAAAAATTCAATATTTATTTAAGAGCTCTGGAAAAGTAGTCTATCGATTGGGAGGACCAGTCGTTGTTCAGACCGCATAACACAAACAAATTTTTGGTCAGAAAGAGAGGGCTGTTTATTTTGAGAGGGCTTTCCTTATTTGAGAAACTCTACAGAAATATATGAGAAACTAATTATAAAAACTTTTGGATAATTGGATGAAGTCTTTTTGAAAATGATGTCTGATTTTTGTCAAGATTTTTGACATTAATTTACTAATGAATTGGAATTATTCTGTGCTCTGAAACTCAACAGAGAGGAGGAAATATCGTTTCATTCTGTGCGGAGACACTCAAACTTAACGGCTCTCAAATCAATTCAAAGTACGGCTGCAGTCGTCTATGAGAACAGCACTTTGACGGCAGTGGTCGCACTGACCACTAGTCGGCACACCGTTGCCTTTGTTGGCACCCGTGCCGGACAACTCAAGAAGGTATACAATTTTGCTTTTGATGTCAGTCCCCAATTTGATTGGTGAGAACACCCCATGTGTTTACATTTCATTAGCTAACCAGAAATGCAATCCCTTTCCCTTATAATAAATTAAAAGTGACCAAGCTCACGTAACTCAGCAGTGTTAGTTAAGCCCAGTCCTTAGCCGCTGTGGTTGTGGTTATCCCTTCCCTCTAACCATTGGCTTCGCTTTTATTGCATACGATATAAAAGAAAATCAATTTTTATTATCCGACGGCTTATCGCCTGTAATAGAGAGTGGAAAGCCTTCCGTAGACTAAACAGTAAGCCATAAAAACTAACCAAAACTTTGTGTTTGTTATTTACATTTCATTAGATAATAAGAAAAACAATCCGTTCCCTGCTATCAGAGGTTAACACCAGGGTCATTCCGCTGTTAGTTAGAACTACCATGATAACTATTTTTATCTTGTTAACCAAACCGATTGAATTGGTCTTTTATCTGCCGGTGCTCTGCAAACATCTCAGTCACAATGTGTTTGTTATTGTCGTTAAGATTTATTTTTTGCGATATATAACACAACACCCGACCCAACGGTTCGGATGGAAATACTAATGCCTTTCCTCTCAGAAAAGAAATACATTAGAAATCATTAGACAATAGCCCGACGACGAGTGTCTGCACCAATATATTGTTATAGACGTATATAAATGTGTTATAGATTTATATATCTATAGAAAAATGTATAGCATTTTATTGTATCGTATTTTGAGGTTTAAATGCATTTATCTTTTGTTTTGTCACAAAAAAAAGAAATCCTATTATCCGTCCGTTTAGTGTTGGAACAGGTGATGGGAATATCCTCTAAACTATTGCTGGTTATAGTTATAGCTATAGTTACCCGACCTATAGATGAGCCTTAAAATGAGTTATATATCGTCACAGTCTGTAATTAATCATGGTGAAATTTTTCTTATTTTTGTGGGCGATTTTCGAGTCAACGAATTCATTAATTTTGAAGAAAAAAAAAGTTTTTTAATGATTTTAACCATTGATTGACAAAAACACTGATTTGTATCTAAATATTTCACTCCTCGTATTTGAACTGAAAATAAACTATACTTTTCAGTTGTATTTGCATTTTGTTTGAATGAATTAATCATTAATTTTGTTTTATTTTTCTTATGGTGTGTGTGATGTCTGTCCCCTTCAGCTCCTGATATCGCGTTCAGATTTGGCCGAAAAGTTTGAAGAAGTGGCCCTCGATTTAGGAAATCCTATTCTCTCTGATAATTCTAATACTCGATAAGACGGGTCAATACATATTCGTTTTGTCTCCTTATAAGGTATGACACATACCGTTCCCCTCTGTTTTAGGTTTAATTTATTTAATTGGAGTCGAAATAGTTTTAAATTGAGTATTAAAATTGAGAACAACCAAGGTAAACAATCAAAATAACGCAAGTTAAACAAACAAATTCATTTTCCAAGTAGTAAGTTAAATCAATAACTTATTTAGGATTTAATCTTGGTAAGATCTAAATCTGATTTATTAGTGATAGCTAAAATATTGTTTGAGCTCAACCTTGCTCATCTTGGAAATTGAAATTTCCACAAAATATTAGACACAAAAAGAGATTTACATTCAAGATATACAACAGAGGACTCGCAATTGCACTTAAAATCTGAGCCAAAGTCTCGTTTAAATCCTATTTAGATTTGAATTTCTCATTCAACTTGTCTTTTACGGACGCCTTTCCTCTCAGTTTTCTATTTATCGTTTGCTTTAATACTGTTGTTATTGTTTTGAATTAAGTCTAGCACTTCATGTGCTGTTCGTCTATACTTTTGTGTTTCAATTTAACGCCAAAACTGTTTAAAAATATTTATACTTTTCTGAAGCAATAGTTTTATAAAACTTTTTCGAAGGCATAACATCTCGACATTAAACAGGAAGATATACAGAGAGAGGGATGACTGGAAGGACTCTCCAAAAGTATTGTTCGCTTTAATTATATTCTGTTCACAAACACAAGAATTTCGAGAACAGAATAAATGAAATAAATGTCCAAAAGTTGTTTGCTTTGGAATCTATTCGATTAGAGGAAAGGGAGAGGGAGAGAGAGAGAGAGAGAGAGAGAGAGAGAGAGAGAGAGAGAGAGAGAGAGAGAGAGAGAGGAGAGAGAGAGAGAGAAATTGGATTTAATCTTAAAGTTAAACAAAAATCGATAGGATTTTAGTCTTAATTCAAATTTCTTTGTTTTCCAAAGACTTCTTGTTTTGACTCATTTTTCAACAAAAAAAACACAATTTTTCTGAGAATTCATATGTTTTTGAAGTGAAACTCAATATATATTTTTTCAGTCAAAAACATAAAATAAAAATAATATTTATTTAAGTAATTAAGTTAAACGACCAGAAAATATGAACATGGTTATTTCACTCACGTTAGAGTTGGGCATATTCTTCACCGGAAGTATTATCTCCTTTGGTATACCATTTGGCAGAAGAATACTTCTCTTCAGATCGAATGAGGGACAGTACTTCTGGTCGGAAATGGCACTCATGGATGGCTGTATACCGGAGCCAAACATCTGTTGGAAATTGCGGTCAGAGGACAGACAGACAGTCATTAAAATCAATTCTCAAAACTTTTTTTTAAGAGTCATTCAGTAATTAAGTTATAAATAAACAAAAAAACTAACGATAAGTTTAGAGGAAAATAATTAATTATAAGAAAAAATATATTGATATTTGAATTTTTCAAGACATCCAAGACATACATCGTTTGACAGTTGATTATTCGGTGAACACTTCTGCTTAGTATCACTGCATTTGTTATCGTTTGAACACCAATTGCACTGCCATTGGCTTTGGACGCAATCCATACAACTGTTCCGTTCAGAAGACATAATAACGACAATTAATTATCGGATCAAAAGGGGGTTTACATACGTTTTGTGTGCATTACAGTCGAAGAAAGCGAACTTTCTTTGGAGGAAATCTGTTTTGGTCTCAGAGGACCGGACGGATAGGTCGACCAGAATATGATCTGACAAAAAAAAATTCAAATTTCAATTAAAATCAAATTTCAATCAATTTTTATATCAATCGACAAAATACCTGATCCTAAAGGCGTTTGAGGCCTCCAAGAGACCGGTGGTGTGCGACATATGAGGCCATTTTTTGTCGCCTGTGCGTCGATGGCCGGCCCCTCGCCGAAGACGCACTGGTAGTTCGCATTGTGAGGCAGTTTTGGCAATTGATTTATCACTAATTCGACCTAAATATCGATTTTTACGTCAAATAAATAGTTAAATATATGTATAGACAAGAGAGCCATACAGACAGAGAGGAAGGGTATGCGTTGTCTATCAGAAGGGCTAATGAAAGACACTCTTCGAGACTAATGAGAGGGAAAACAAATCGGAAGAGAATCGGAGTTTTGCTCCACTTTTATGTCAATCGATTCATACATTTCTTTTGATTCTCAAAATAAAAGTCTATTTTTTGAGAAACAAATTCACAATAAAAGTGAAAAATTGCTGCAAAAGTGCTGTTCAGTAGGTTTTTCAGAGAGGAAAGGAGTGTTGAATAGAAGTAGTCATCAGAAAAAAAGAGAGGCTAGTGATCAATGATCTTGATATGAATCAGCATGCTCAGTTTGCTCTCTGCAAAAATGATATAAAATTTAATCAACAATTCTGTGCCCAAAAAACAAGAATAAATTCCTTCTGATATCTCTCCAAAGGGAAAGACATCCTATTTATTAACCCATTCATCAGTTGGTGGGGGGAAACGAGGGAGAGGGGGGACGACAGGAATTCTAACAATTTATACGACAGAGTAGTTGTGCGGATAGTATGGGCCAACAGTTTCAATATCTAGGAGTAAATCGAGAGCACAGTTACCTTATCTGTTGACGTGATGGGCAGTGATTCCGGTTTTATTGATTGAAAATCAATGCACTGTTCGGTGTCGAGTGACAGCCATCTCGAGGACGAGGATGTCTTGTGGTCACGACATTCGCCTTTTAGTGTACAACTGTCCGCCAAAAAGCAAAAGACAAATAAAAAACAAATTTTTTAATTATATTCAAAGAAAACGCAAAAAAATTAATTAAACATAAAATCAAAACAAATAAAAGTTATAACAAAATAGATATTCATATAATTTGATTGATTGAAGGAAAGGGTCAAAATCGGGGGGACATACCTCTTCTGGAGGGAACACCAGCCGCAGTACGGGTTCCTCGCCTGAAGACAGTCACGACATGAGCTGTAGTGACCGCACCGTTCGATAGCTATTTTGCTGATCTATAAAATTGATTTCCCGTTTAGGCATTACATCAGATATTCATATAATGGCTGAGGACTGAGCCATACGTTAAGACAATAGTTGAGTTGAGACTCAGTTAACAACAACAACAAAAGGACAGAATATAATGACTTTTCTCAGAAAAATCTTAGATTAAAATCAGATCTAATGTTAAGGAAAGGCTTCAAAAGATAAGCTGAAAATCAAAACAAAAGTTTAAATAAAAAGAAAATAAAAATTTTGTTTCAGAAAAATATTAATAGAAAAACAAAAGACAAGAAAACTATACTTCAGTTTCAGGAATCAATTTAAATCAATTTTGGAGATAATTCTGGAAAATAATAATCCGAATCATTTTCTTTTGGTTTTAGTCTTTACTTTAGTTCTTAAGAGAAAAATATAATTAGATTTTTGAAAAATGATTCGCTACTGAAAAATAGCCCACAAATAAAAATATCATTAAAATAGTTTTGGTTTCGATTCAAATCCCAATTGAATTCAAAATATAAAATTCAAAACTGATTTCAATCACAAGTAAAGCAAATATCAAAACAAAAACCAAAAATTAATTTCCAATAAAAATAAAGAAAACATTTTTTCTTATCAATGAAATGACTGAATGAAAAAGTATTTTAAAGTCAAAACTCAAACCCAAACCAAAGAGAAGTTTATAATTAATTACAGAATTCAGAGCTAATGACAGTCACTGAATGACTTCAAACAGCAATAGGAGAGGAAAGGGAGAAGAAAAACGTGTAAAAAGAAGGGGAACGGTATGTGTCATACCTTATAAGGCGACGAAACGAATATGTATTGACCCGTCTTATCGATTAAGATATCAGAGAGGATAGGGTTTCCTAAATCGACGGCCACTTCTTCAAACTCTTCGGCCAAATCCGAACGCGATATGAGGAGCTTCTTGAGTAGGCCGGCGCGGGTGCCGACAAAGGCAACGGTGTGCTGACCAGTGGTCAGTGCGACCACTGCCGTCAATGTGCTGTTCTCGTAGACGACGGCAGCCGTACTTTGAATTGGTTGAGAGCCGTTCAGTTTGAGTGTCTCCGCACAGAATGAAACGATATTTCCTCCCCTCCCAGGAGTGGGACAGTCGGGTAGGTTTCCGGCGATATAATCCATATTTCTTGTGGCAATGGATCCGTTATAACACATATGGATATTCTGAGTGAACTTCTGCTCGATATCGGCCAACGAGTAGACACAGACAGCCGACCGGGAGCTCGGGTTAGATGTGTGCTCAACACCCGTCGCAAACACACCGATGAACGCCTTATCGCCGACTTCTATGTGCAGATCGTTAGCCAAGTCTTCGCCGGCGCTGACGACCACCGCGTCCTGGAGTAGAGTATAGTCGGTTCCGTCGGCGCCGAAACACTGGAGCGTCACCTCTGTGTACGTATTATACCCGGGATCTGATTGACACACTCTGGCCAGTCGTGTGACATAACCCCACTCTTCCAGAGCTCTCAAATGGGATTTCCTCTGAACGGTAGCGAAGTATACGAAGTCCGATGAGTGGAAGGCATACACATATCGCACCAAATAGTAGTCCCGAAGGTGTGAACTGATGTCAACTCTGGCCGTATCGGAGAACGACCTCTCGATGATGTGCAACAGTCGGGGACCGGTTTCGAGGGAACGGCTGCTGATGGCCGGCACCATATCCCTGTATGGGCCCAATCGGGAGTTGGTGGCCGCCACGTAGAGGACGGGCGTACTGTTTGGCCCGAAATACTTTGCCGGTCCCACTAAGGCTATGGTCGACGAGTTTTCGTCATTAGAGGCAACGGGAACTGTAATCAAATCCTCTGTCTGTGCGATATCGGAGAGCCGGTGCCTCCGACACGAGCCCTGTCGGACACTACCGCAAGCGATCAGCATATGATTGTACGGATCGATGACTAAGACTTTGTTTATGTTATTAACGAATGGGATGTTCTCTTCGACGCCGTTGCAGTCGTTTGGCGAACAGGAAGGGCTGTCCCGTACCGGACCCGTCTGTACCGCAACCTCTAGCGTGAGGTTAGCGCTGAACTGATAGACCCAATTGGAGGCACCGACGTATATGAGGGATGAGTTCCTGTCGTAGACTATATGAGTGAAGTTAACGCTCTTATTCTGCATCGAATAGGAGGCTATCACCGACTGCTGGCCCCCAGTGGTGACCCCCATCGGTGGACCGCCACCGGTGGCCACCAAAGGACCTGTCGGAGGGCTGACCACTGCATCACATAATTTTGATAAACACAACAAAATTGTTAAATACGTTAAACAATTGATTATTAAGTTATTAAATCTCTTGTGATTTAATTGTCTTCTGATAAACAGTTTCTTATTATTTGTGTTAAAAATTGTTGTCTCACTTCTGGAGGACAACTGTCGGCAACTGATCCGAGTCTTCATTTTTTTTCTTCGGTTAAACGTCTGTTGCGTTTGATTTTCGGGAAAAAATTGATTCAAAGACAAAATTTTAAGACACTTTTCAATTGAGTTTTTGCCTGAAGTTTATTAACCAAACGATTGATAAGTATTTACTGAAATACAGACAAATACTTCTTCAGAGGTATTCATGTCTTTGAGTTTGTGTTGAAATCTACGGAAAAATCAAAATCAAAGTTCAAATTAATTTTCAATTAAATTCACAAATCGTTGAACAAAATGCAGATCTGGTTATGAATTGCATTTGACTCTTGTATTGCACTGAAGGGACAGACACTCAATAATACTATTGATATCAAACATTATTACAGTCTATGAGTTATAACTAGATTTGGGACTAAAGACAAGACTCAGTCGCGACTCTCAGTTGTCTTCAGAGAGATCTCCACAACTGATAGAGACATAAATTGAATCAATTTATATATTGAGAGAGAGATATGTTTCCAAATTGATTCGGGATCTAATTGATTGCTAGAGCATAGACAGGGGCATTGGGAGTGAGATAGATAGAGGACAGTCAGGGCACAGGCATTCCTACCAAAAATATTCTGTTCAACAGAATGGACAGCAAATAAGGCATCGCATCATTGGCTCAACTAATCGGAAGCTCAGAATAAGGGGAAGAAAAAAATTGAGAGAAGAAAATATTTTTACAGACGTTTGTCAACAATAATAATAATTTATTTGACAATAGAATAGCCTTTAAGTCAATCGATTGGAGTCAATGATAACCAAAAGGGAAGAGAAAAGTAAAAAAAAAATATTCATTCATTTGGACTGAAAAATATTTATCTATAATAATAAGCAAAAACATATCTATACGTATAGACCCATAGATTATATATATAAGTATACGAATTGAATTGACCCCAAAAATACTTCTGAATATCCAATAAATAAAATTCTTGTGAAGTATAATAAAAAATAGTATTTCCTTTTGAGTGAATAAAAAGCGTTTTTTGAATAAAATGAGCGAAAAATTCAAATGAAAATCAATACAACAAAAGATTAAAATACGAGTTTGTATTCAAATTTTCTATTCTTATCTACACACAGGCAATGATCTTGGTCAAATGGGCCATACTTTTCAAGCAAAATTTTTGTTGCACATCCATTACATGTGTCCTCTAAAGCGAGAGGAAAGGCATTCAACAAAACATCGGAGAAAACACATTAAACAACAAATCAATTGAAGAGAAGAAAAAAACTTTATTTTAATCCATAGTTTGTATGCAATCGAAAGTCAACATAAAAACTATACTTTAGTTTAGTTTAAAATTCAATAACTTTTTTATACGACTTATGAAAGACTTATTGAATGCAAATAAGGCGAAGAACAGCACAAATCTTAATGAACAGCACATCTCACATATCGATAGCTCAGATCCAAAAGTCTTTATGAGTCGACAAAACAGACTAACAGTCAGTCAGTCCTTTGAGAAGAGACTGAGAGGAAGGAGTGATGCGAAATGTGAAACACTTTGCTTAACGATTGGCACATCTGCCACAACATAGCACTGGGAGGGCTGACTACCAGAGCGAACACAACACTCCAAAGCCAATACTCAAATGTTTATATTTATGTTTTCAAATGTGATTTATTCAAACTTTCAAATAGTCTTTTTAAAAATTATGCCCCGAATATTCAAATAGGCTCTCTCTCTCTCTCTCTCCCCTGTCTTTTGACTGCCAATAGATTTCTCGTTTATTTATGAATCGATTTATAACCGAAATTACTTTTTATAGCCATTTATTGTACTGAAAATATCTGTCAATAGTTTCAAATAAATTATGAATTTTTCAATTTCTACACAAAAAACTACTCACTCTTTAAATATATATTGAATTTGAGAAAAAACATTTCGAAATATATAATAATAACTCTTTTTTTCCTGAAGAGTGAGATGTCTTTCCCCTTCTATTACTTATTCACAGCTCTTAAGGAAAAGTTTTACAACAAATAAGAGACTGATTTGAATACGAAATGACATTAAAATGCAAAATAATACCCAGTCTTCAGCACAACTCAAGACATACTATCAAAGCATCAAAAATCGTAATTAAATTCAGGAAATCCACCGAAAAAAGGCACACAAACAGCACACCATTGAAATCAAATACTGTTATTCTGTTCTCACTTTCGTATGAATACATAATTACGGCAAACAAATGAAAACATCAAAACCTCTGATGAAAAAAAAACTCATTCAAAGACTCCAAAAGACTTTTCATATTATATTCAAAATACTTTTGGCACTAATTAGTTATGATATGAAATGCTTTGCTTATAATTAATCATAAAATAACATTAAATGCAATAAAAATTTGTCAAAAAATATGCGGAGAGAGAGAGAGAGAGAGAGAGAGAGAGAGAACCGCTTAAAATAAATAAACCAAATATTCATAGTTTGCAAAACAAATTCAAACTAAAAATAAAAATTCATATAATATTTGAGAAGAAATTTCTCATAAAATTTTCCCCAAAACTAATAAATATTTCGAAGAAAAACATATATTTATATTAAATTTCATAACATTTTTCATCTTCAGACAAATCCTCAAAACGAGACCTTAACTGAACTTTTCAAATATCAAAAATCAAGCTGAAATACACACACATATATATAAACAAGCAAGATCAATAGCACTGTCTGATAATAATTTGCAGACAAAAAATATGTTTATTTATATAAAAATATTTTATTAGTTTTATATAAATATACACAAAACGATACACTCATATATATGTAGTGTTAATAAATATAAAAGTAATATAACTCTTGTCTAACATTACAGGCAATCAAGAGATGACTTGTAATCCACTTTAGGTTCTGATTGACTAACATTTCTCATTATAAGAATCACAATCCGGTGCTCTATATACCAGTCCTCTCACTCTCTATGAACTACTGTTTATTATTTGTCAGGAGAGAGAGAGAGAGAGAGAGAGAGAGAGAGAGAGAGAGAGAGAGAGAGAACCGCATTCGGGCGAACTGTAAGACAAAAACAATTTAACAAAATATAAGACATTTATATCCATTAAGTCTAAGAGAAAGCAAAATATATATGAGTTTATAGTTTAGGAGTATATATATAAAAATTAAGACACAATTTTAGAGCACAGAATAAATTCAAGAAACATAATCATTGGTCCGGAAAATAGGCCGTAATTTTCAAGAGTTATTGTAATGTTTTTTACTCTTTATTTTATTCGTGTCTTTAGTTTTCTTAATAAATATATTGCGACCGAAATCTGATGCGAATTGTTTTCATATAATAAACAGCATATTCTGTGCTATGTTTTCATAACATACAGCACAGGATATCCTGTGCTCTGATGTCTAAAGTCACACAACAGGAGAGAAAAATCATCAAAATATTCGTCAAATCAATCGATGGGTAAATAATTTCATACATTTTTATGAAAAAATATTTTTCATTCAATAAATAAAATCAATTATTTTTCATTAGAGTTGAGACATGTTTCGCACATATGGGGGCACAGAATAAGACAGAAGAGAAGGCTTTCCAATAATCAAATTAAAGTTGATTTTTATTAACAACTCTTTTGACTCAAAAAAAATATTTCAAAAACTTCTTATAATTCATAAGAAATTTTTTTTTTCAACAAAAAAATCGATTTTAATTTAATCGCTTCAGAGAACAGAATATTCTGTGCTCTTTGGGGACTCGCGAACTAAGGCTGAAAATTATTGACAAATTCAAGACTCAATTAAAACAATTTTGAGCCCAAAAATCAATAGCTCTAGTCATGAGTCAAATCATTACCGAAAAGACAAATATTTGTTGAGATATTAAAATCATTGGAAAAGAGTGAAGGCTTTCCCCTTCTTATTCTGTGCAATAAATTTAATAATTCAAATGAGTTTCGCAAACATTTTCATCCAAAGGAATCAATACAACAGATTGACTACCAGTGCACTCAACTAAACGCACAGATATCTCAACAAAAAACAAAATCATCTCATCTTTGGCTCCATTTCTTATGAATCACAGAATAAAAAGTGATATAAAAAGTGGAGAAATAAAAATACAAAACAACAGAAAAAAGGCTTTTATTTAAAAATATGCAAATCTATAGCACTTTTCGGAGAGGGTTTTCTCAAACACTGAGTGGAATAGTAGTGAAAGACATAAAACAAAACCCAAAATAAAAGGAGAAATGAAAAGCAAAACAACAGTTGAATATTGCATAAGACATAAGACGATAATGAGATTAGATGTAAATGATATGCAATTCTGAGTGCAGTTCAAAGAGTGGAAAACGAGATGAAGACAACGGCGGGAGAGAGAGAGAGACCGGAATTTTTTTTCATGAAAAATGAAACTTAATTTTTGTCAGAAAAATATTGTCTCAAATGTCTTATGAACTAAAAATATGAGTTATTTTTCTTACGAAACCATAAATAAAGAAAATTATGCTTTAATTTAAAACTCATCCCACGCTCTATGAGATACCTGTCCTCTCACTCTCGACAATGTCTTGAATTTTTGAGAAAACAAAATTCAGTTTATCTTTGAAACTGAATTTGCATTCCATAGCTATGGATAGCCTCCAAAAAACTGATTGAATAAAAATATTTATCTTTTAATATAATTTCAATTTGAAAGTCCATTAATTTTATTCATTGACTGAAAAAAAATTTAAAATTAATTTCTTTTGAAATTTTTTCATCTTTTCTCTTCTAAGACACTATTTATAGCCAAAAAAAACAAACAATAAATTTATCTCTAAAAACAATTTTCAGACATAAAACTATTTGATTCTTGTAAATCAATTTCAGAGATTTATTTCCCTATTTTTCCGTACAAAACAAATACTGGATTTCCTTATAGTCTGAGACTCTGAGCAAAACATTTTTGATTTATTTATTAAAACACATTTCGATGTTAAGGAAATTCATGCGAAACAACAGCTCATTTGTTTTTCACACGAGAAGAGAACCCTTTCCCTTATTTGGTTGGGGAAAGTCATCCCCAGAAACAAAAAGCCAAATATTTATCTATAGTTTGGCCGAAAAAAAATTTGTGTCCAAAAAAAACATTGACTGGAATTACATAACAAGTTATGAATAAAAATACACTCATTTTAAAAGTTATTTCTCGTCTATAAGTCATGTTTTGAAATAATATACGAAAAGGAGTTTTAGTTTTATTTCTGAAAACTTCAGCAAAAAATTCAAGAATTCAATTGAAAAATGACTTTTATTTTTGATGAAAAAAATGATTATTTGTGAGAAAAATATCGACAAAAACAGTGAAAATATTTCTTAATTGTGAATAATTTAATGCAAAGTCACACAAAATACTAATCAAATCAAAAAAGTTCATTGAATTCAACGACAAATAAAATGATAATTCATTTCAACAGCGAATCCTATTATTGAATTGAAAAGACATACCTATTATTCAGACAACAATTTGATGGATGAAAATAGCCTTCAATTGGAGGCAAAACAAATTGAATTCATCAATAGATTGCATGAATATATTCAAGAATAGAAATAATCAATTCTTTTGAGAAATTCAAATTCAAAAACTACTTTAAACACAACTTTTATTTTTGCGTCGAAAACATTAAAGCGATTCAAAAGATATTCAAAAAATATATTTTTCTTCTCAAATGAAAACCGAGAACTCAAAAGACATTTAAAACTTAATTATAGTTAAAAAGTATAGAAAATAATTGAATCATAAAAAGTAATTCTCATTAATTTTATAACAAATGATAAGAAAATTCAGAGAAAAATAAAATATTAAAACTTTTAAAAACGACTTTAATATTCAATTACGACAAAACACTTTCGCTATAAAACTCCGGGCAGTCCTACCATCGGAGCCACTGATATATATGAGAACATAATTCAAGATTCAAATACCGAAACCCCGAAAACGAAAAGATTAAAAATAATTATCAAAAACTAAAAATCTATTTAAAAATTATAATAATTTTCTCGTTTGAAGTCTTTATACAAATATTAGTCTTTGAATAAAATCAAAAACAATACTAAAAATGCAATAAATGTTATGATATATAAAATTAAATCGACTGAAAACAATACGAAGAGAGGACATACACCCGGCTGAACGTTGGCTAAATTAATTAAATGGCCATGGCGATAAAGCGAAATTGAGCAAGCACATACACACACAGCACACACCACACAAATTTTAATTTGAGAAATATTAGGATTCGCGTCATTTAAATGGGTTTTTGGCTTTTGTTATATAAATCTCCAGAAAACTAATGCCTGAGCTCTAAGTATGAGCTCTAAAACCACTATTTTATTGGGAAAGAGAAGACAAGCCTTTCCTTATTTGGTCAGCACTAAAAATATCAATAAGACCTCGCTCATTTATTACCGAGATGATAATTAAATGCTTTATTGATCTGTTATACGACATCTTTCCAAAAGATATAACAATAAAAATCAGATAAAATTGACTTTCATTCGGAAAACTTCACTAAAATCTACACTTTATGTGCTCTGAATCTGAATAAGGATTTACATTCAGAAAACGTCATAAAACTCTTCCATAAAATTCAATTCAATTAAAACTAATTAATAAAAATCTAATTAAAAGACCAAAAAGAAAATGAAGTCTTAAAAGCAATTCAAATGTTATTTCAAATAATAATAATTCATTAGAGCTCTGAATACAAACCCAAAGCGCACAGAATGTGCTCATAATTTACAGCACAGAATGAATTATTCAAAAGCAAAGACTCTATGATTTGTGAGCAAAACCGTTGAACATATGGTTTCGTGAAAAACCATATTTTTCGTTATCCAAGAGTCTAAACAACAGCACTAAACAACTCATTCAATCGACTAATTAAATGTAGCGGAACTCCCGGTCCCAGACGCACACGTCGTGTCCATTCGTGTGGTCGCATAGCTCTACGGACAGCAGCAACAGCAGCACTGGGAGGTCTGATAGCAGGCCTAATAGCCTGGGCACCGGTATGTGTGAGGTCGTGACATACTATTCAATAATGACTTTTCATTGAAAAAAATTCATACATTTTTCCTAAATCTTATGAATTCCTCTCCGACTCTATGCGACTGTAATATAATATCCGAGACCGTAGTTCCTCTGCGGTCAGGGCCTCAACGCACACCACATCTCAATCACATCCATAACCAGTTCCCCTAACGAACCGATAGACATGTATTGACAAGTATTGGCTGTATTTCCCGTCCCATCAGCCGATAAGAGGTCAAAAAAATCAGATCTCAAACCCATCTCTTTATGGTGTGCTCTATGTCTCTATCAATAGGAAAACCACAGAAGAAATCAAAAGATTTTTGCTTCTCGTCTGAAGTCATACCATAACAAGATTTTTGATAACAGACTCAGAAAAGCGTGTAATTCACTGTCTATTTATAGACTGATCTATGGATGTGCTGTTCGTTCGGGTCCTGAGCCCCAGAAAAAGTATATCTCAAGAAAAAAAATTTCGCTTTTATTTGATTGAATTCAAGCGAAAGACTGATTTTTAAAGTCTGTTAATCCCAGGAATTTTTCAACCAAGTTTATAAAACTGGCGTTTTATCTTTTCATCTTTAAAAAATTGATCTTGCTCAATATTTTGCTCTTTGAAATAGCAATCAATTCAAAAGCAAAGGAGAAGTAATATATGTCTTAAACCCCGAAAACCAAATAACTAATGGCTTTGATCTGAAGAAGTGCTCACTTTTTTGCTGTCACTTAATCCATACGTAAAGTTAAATAAGCATTTCGTCTGAAGTTTGAGAGGAAAGGGAGAAATCATAGGACAGACACATAAGTCGGCAAAAAATACTGCAATCAATTCATAGGGAATATGTGTTTACACAACAATTTTGTCGCACAACTCCATACGTCTGAGTCGTTGAACATTTCAAATAAAAATACTCAATAAAACAGTCGCACATACCTTAGAAAATTAGCATGGTTAATTTATTTTCCACATCCGTCTACCAAAAACAAGGGAAAGGTATGCCTCAAGTCCTGTAACACAAGAAAATAAAATGCCGTTAAAAATGCGATTGAAATAAAAAAAAAGACTAAAAATAAAATCATTTAGTAATCAATTAATAGTAGTTTTAGGACCAGAAAAAGGGGTCTGACTGTAGGCTAAATGTGAAGGAATTTATTGCCTCTTGCAATGGTTTGCACAATTTTCTTCCAGTATATACTCTAGCAATCAATTGGAGGGGAAGGGAGAGAGAGAGAGAGAGAGAGACCGAGAAATTGAGTTAACGTTGAAAATCAAATACCAATTCAGTTAATGTCTACGAGTTTTTGTAATAGTTATGCGAAACAGACTGTCTGTCCCCTTCATCACACACACACACAGTGATGGCTGTCCTCTTATCCGATGTCAATATTATAAAATGTTTGTCCGATTGGTCACAACATACGGTATATACCGTAAAACAAAAGGCAAACAAACGGTTCGATAGTTATGTTTATTATTGAGGTGTTGTCGCAAACAACTGGAGAGGACTTTTCGCGTCCCTGAGCGAAGTCAGGGATTATTAGGATTATTCAAGAGTACTAGCAATTACTTGAGGACCAGGAGTGAAGAAATTTTTCAACAAATTTTTTAAGACAAGACTTCTTTTCATTGTTTTTAAAAAATTTATTTCAATTGAATTGAAAACTAGTTCTCAGTTTTTTGGGTTATTTTAAAAACAATTTTCATTTTTTTTTGTTTTATTTTAAAACAATTTTAATTCAATTTTCGTGTTATATAACGAAAAAACAATTTTAAGGTTTCTAGAAATCAATTAAACCAAGATTACGTAGCAGTTAAAAAATAGCCATGATCACATTTACAATGGATTTGTTAATCTCGGAATCATTTTTATTTTTCACTTCAAGAAAATCAATACTTTTTAATTAAAAAATATTAAAACTGGAATATATAGCAATGGAATTATGCAATAAATCACCAAGGAGAAATGCCCTTCCACCTAAAAATGACCCAGACACTCATTATTACTATTTAATTCCAAGCAAAATTAAAATTAATAATTGTTAACATTGTAAATTCAATTGAAAAAGTCTTGATATTTTCATTAAAAATATTAACTTGTTATTTTAAAATTAAATTCGTAAAAACTGTAACTTGTTGAAAATTTTTTATTTGACACATCAAAGAAAATTCTACCAATTATTACTGGATTCTGCATTGTCTAACCTTTCTCAGTTAATTTTTAAACTTCATTTAATTGAAAATTAAACTGAAATTCACTGCAATCATTGATTACTAACTTGTTTTTTGCTAAAACTCTCATAAAATTTAAGTTAATTTTTGAGCAAAAATTTCGTGTAATTCGTGTTTTACCAGAGAATCGAAATCTAATTTGAATTATAGTTCATTATTCCAATTGAGTGTATCCAAGGTGTAAACCTAACCACCTTGGTAGCATCTAGCTTTAATTTCATGTTCAGAATCCCATAATTAATAACTTTTTATTTTCTTATCATTAAATACAATGTAATCAAAGGATGAGTTCAGAAGAAAAAAAAAGATAAAAATTTATTCAAAACAACAAAAAAACCAAAAGTTATTTCCAGTGAAAGCAATGCCTGGACTCAAAACTCAGGACTAAATTGTAATTAAATTTTATTTAAAAAATAATTATTCAAATCAATGCCAATGAATGCTAGAGCACAGCACAAGAGCACAGCATAAAACAGCCACAAAAAAACCAACCGATGGCTCAAAAAAATTTAATTAAAGACATTAGTAGTTCATTAGAAAAAAAATTAGCAAGGTTAATCAATTCATGCAGACTGGAAAATTACCATTTGGGAGTATAGCTTGGTGACTATTCCCCCAAGGGTTAAGCCAGGGTCAGGCAAATGATAATTTCTTGCATGTGCATGTTCTAACGCAATTATAATTAATGAATTGCAAGATTCAATTTGTCGATAAATTTCATAAAACAATAGAAACGATGATTAGATTAATTGATATCTCAATTTGAAAAGAAAAGATCAGGGTTGTTTTAGTTTTTACTTGAAAAATTCAAATTACAATTCACACGTATAGCACAGGTATCCAAATATTTTATTTTGAATACAACAGTCCTTTTGGAAAAGTGTGTTAAAGCAAAATGGGAACAGATTTTTGATTTTTTTTACTAAATTTTTTGGTATAAATGTATTGCACTTAACGTCAAAATTAATTATTTAATTGTGTTTTAAGTATTAACTCAAATGGCATTGACTTTCAAATGAATACACGAATGGATCCCTTTCCGAGAGATTACGTGTTTTTATGCCTTTTTTGTGTGAGATTTTTCAATATCCAGGTCACTCTCGTTAAGGCGTAATTTGATTTTAAAAATTTACTCAAAATTTTTGCCCAAATTTTTTCACTCAAAACAAAACATGATTTCAAATGAACTGAAAATTAAATTTCAATAAAAACAATAAAAATCATAAAATGATTGCTTCGGAAGTCTTTCTAATAAATTGATTGAAAATTTTTTGAGAGAAAAAGATGAATAAAATTCAAGATTTGTTTGAAATTTTGAAAAAATTCAAAATCAAAGAAAAATTCTTGAAATTTATGGCACATCCATAAAAAGCAAAAAAAATTTGACAAGCTCAAACTAATAATAAATAACCTTGCGCACAAACAAAAGGAGAGGACAGGCAGACAGTGGGCGAACTGCCGGTGCGGTTGGTATTCAATTTGTTATGCAATCAAAATAAAAGGGTCCGAAAAAGGAGAGGAAAGGCTACGGAAAAAAACGACGGATCAGAATAACAAAAAAACAATTTAATAATAATAAGAGAGGCTGTGCTATAAATGCTGAGCCAATAATCTATTTTATATCTCTTTTTTTCGCGACTAATCCCAACACTAAATATTTATTGGACTGTCTTCTGAGGACAGGGCACACACAGGAGAGGAACTTCTCTCTCCCCGTTCATTGACTCTCGAGATTAAATGTTATGCAAAAAAGAGAGGAATACCTCTCCTCTAATGAAACGTATGTTGAAAGGGACTGATATGTTGTTGACTATGACTTCTATCGAGAGGTCTGTCCCCTCAGACTCTGTACCCAAATGTTTATTTGAGCCGAAAATTAATTCAAAACTGAATTTATTTGATTTTCAACTCATCTATGAAAATGTCTTTTCACGCAAACAATTGACTAATAAATTAAGTTTTGAAAAAATATTTGAACTTTAAATAACCAATTCATCAGTCGAATTGAATGAACAAGGAACTTTCAAATTAATCATCAACTGTCCTTAATCATCCTCATTCTGAAGGGACAGGTATTCCAATTGAATTTATTAATAATATTTTAAGAAACAGTTCAATAAATTTCCAGAAAAAAAATTATTTTTCTATAAAAACCATTCAATCAATTCATTCCAATCAATGACTGGAATGACTGCTAAACCTTTTTTAAGGGGGAAGTCATCCGACAAAAAAAGAGACCTAACCTTAAGACCCATAACTTTTTCAGTAGAAAAAAAATAAATTTGTTTTTAATACTGAAAACATTTTGAGACAAAAAACACAAAAACTATTTTATAATCCAATTAAAGATTGATTGCAGTAATAAATCCCAAAATAAATTGAAATTCAATTGAAATAAAAACTTTAAAAACATTACTAAAGGTATTAAACATTGGATTTCAAATTCACTTCAAATCTTCAAAAACCGAAATAAAACTAAAAAATAAAAAAAAATCTTTTTATTCAATCATTTCAGACATCGATTACCGGTCCTATCAGACAGAGATCCCCACCACTGAAGCAATAGAGGAAAGGTATCCGACACACAGTCAAGTGGTATGCAATAAAAACGTAGTGTATATCCTCTCAAATGGTATTATTATTTAACATCCAAATGGATTATACGTCAAAATTATTCAACACTCAGAAACTCAGGGCAGCAATAAAACGACAGCTCAGGTATGCATATAACCAATTGATTCACTAATTTGAGATGAGTCTGGATATTATATATTGGGAGAGGAGAGGATAGGGGGGAAGACACACATACATACATACGAACGCGACTCCACCCTTCAATATGTCAGATGATTATCCATTAAAAGTAATCGAAATAAGTGATCGAAATGGCAGCTCAAGCCTATCATACCTGTCCTCAGATTAATTTCTTGACTAATATTTGATATATTCTGTCGACACATAACAACTGATATCAGGAAAAAATCAAAATATATAATATCCAGCAGAAAGTTATTCGACAATTGATATGCAATAGAAAACCTGATTTCAATTTTGGAAGGGACTCCCTCTCTCTCTATCAAGAAAAGTGAAGGTTTGCTCTATCGAGGGGTCAGTGGTTCACAACATTGACACTGACTTATGGTCTGATAGGAGAGTAAAATATTTTTGAAAAATTTATGCCTCGATAACACTTCCAAAGCGCTGATAACAGGTTTCGGTAACAAATATTTTATGTATTTTCTAATAATTACCGAAAATTGAAATCAATTTTCAAAAATAAATTTCCCATAAAATAATTTAATAGCTTTTTTCAGATAATACCCTGTTATTTGAAGAGCCAGCACAAAAAAAACAAGCATGCTAAAATCAAATTCAACACACACAAAATGATAATTTCACTTTTATGGTGAATTATGGTGTGCTATTCTGGAGCAGTCAATTAGCCAGTTTGATAGTTATATGACCCTGGGTCATTAGAGTCGTAAAGAGAGAGCACAACTTGTCTTACATAAGCAAAAACTGGGAGACAATAAAAAATAGAGTTAACAAAAAGGCACAGACATCCAGTTGTAATCAATACACTTGCTTATAAAAACTGAGCAACCTCAATTTTTCTGCTTGCCTCATCAATTTGTCCTAGACAGCTTTGCTCAATAAAACAATAAATAAACAATAAAAAGGCAAACGAGGTTTATAACTTAAGAATGTGCTTGCTCAGACAAACAAATTGATTTTTTCAAACAATTTTTTCATAGGATCTTTTCCGACGAATCCCATGAAGACACTGAAGACTTGATTCTTATATTAAGACAAATATTAAGTCCAAATGAAAATTACGTGAAAACGACTCAACCATTAATTTTAATGACAATTAATTCTAATTATATTCAAATTTTCAGTTCATTTGAGATATGAGTGAAACACAAAAAAACTAATTATTATTTCCAGTCATTAGTCGGGAAATCAAAGTAATGGACGACTTGTGGCGCAACTCTTCTCTCTCTCTCTCTCTCTCTCTCTCTCTCTCTCTCTCTCTCTCTCTCTCTCTCTCTCTCTCATCGATGAGAAAAAAGCACATCACACATATCCAGGTCCTACCAAAATGTGTTTGTTATTGTCATT
>JAQIXV010000398.1:0-39751 GCA_034700625.1 Tectocepheus velatus | reverse complement strand
TTATATTTCTGTGACAATAGGAATGGTATTCACTCGTAATTAATAATAAATATGTTTTAATAATCTTTAGTAAAAAAAAGTTTCAAATAGTCGACGGATTTACCGAAAATTTTTATGTTTTTGTCAAAAATATGTTTGAACTTCATTTAAAGAAACACTAAATTTGGACTAAATTTTGAAACCTTAGAGAAAATGATAGAAATCTTTGTATTTCGCAATACATTGAATCAAATTTCATGACAAAAATTTTGATAACAACAAAAACAATTCGGACTTTTGTTAGGATTTTGAGAGGAAAAAATCCTATTTGTTTAATAATGTTTTTGAAATCTAAGCACTGGTTCTCTTCAAAAGCCTACACTCTTTTTATTTTTAATTTTTGAGATACTCTTAATTTGTTTTAAGTCTTTATTCCTCGACAACCGAAACAACAAAAAGATCTATAATTCGTTTCTTAAGTATATCTAATCGTTAATTAAATTAATGAACGGATGACTCAAACAATTTGAAAAATGTCTTTCAGAAAATCAATACCAAAATTGTATTAAGTTTTTCGAAATTGAATTTATTGTTTGTATAGACTTTAATAAAAGTCTGTGAAAGGAAAGCCTTACAAACAGAAGGATTGAAAACAAATTTAAGTCAACCGCAAAAAAGACTAAAACTTATATTTCATATCCTTTCAGATAAATATGAATTGAAATCACATTAAAGATAAAAAAAAAATTTGATATTTTTTCCGAACTAATGGCTGAAAATCAAAGTCCCCAATGAATGCCTCGAATTCATCACTGAATTGAGTTTTGTCTCAAATATTTGATTGAATTCAATGTTTGGCTGATATCCTGCTTCAGAATTATTCACTTATGAAAACTTTTGCCTTAAAGTTGGCTCTCCTTTTGTTATAGATTTGAGAGATCTCTACGAAATACTTTTACGCAATGAAGGCATTCAGACTCCCAACCAGTTTGTCCACCAAATGGAGCGGAAAGGGGGCCGATCACCAACACTCAGGTCTATAAACAAATCAATAGATAATTTTTAGAGAAATTTTATGAATAATTTTGAATTAACCTCTTCTCCCACACGACTATCAAAACAATTGATGCATAAAATGATTTAGTAATTCAATGAATAAAACATTTGATATCTATTATAGATTGCGTTTTGGCAAAAGATCCGACCCTTTGTGGAACTCCGGTCCCGTCTCATCGGACAGCAATTCCGAGAAATTTAATTAATTATTACTGAAAACAAAATTTACATTTTATTGCTATTGTTATCAAATTATTTAAAAGTTATTATAAGTTGAGTTAAGAATCATTATTTCCTTAACATTATTATCTAAACAATAAAAAAAAGTTGTTTATTGTACAATAAAAAACTTTTTTTTAATTTTGAATTTAATTAATAATAGTTATTAACAATCGATTGCCAAACAAAACAAAATTTAATTAAAAGCCATTGAAAACAGTTGTGTAAATAAATTTTCTGCCGGAAAACCAGATGGATATACACCGTATGACTATATTATTGGACATATCATACGATGTATACAAATATTTCACTGTTTTATTGTCTATTATGTGATTATATGAAATCATTAAATAATTATTTATTGAAAAGTGTTTAGCCTTTCATCAAATTTAATACAAAATTCAATATCGATTTGTTTTGTGATCAAAAACTGAGACAATAACCTAAACTTTCATACAATTCATCAAATATTCAGAGAATAATCAACAATCAGTCAAATAAAGACTAATGGGTTTTATCAAACATTTCATTGTTTTCTTAATTTTAATTTAAAAACTTTTAGAATAGACTATAATTTCTGAAAATATTTTAAAACAAAATTTGTTATTCAAATACTAATAATTTGTTCACAAAAATTATGTATTCATTTGTGGTTTTATTATAATTATTATTAAAATTCTTCAAAAAAATACAAAATTCAATTCGTTTTTCAAATTTTTTGGACTCATCTGAATCTCTAATTTCGACAAAATTTTAATCTTAATGAACACTATAATAGTGAAAATAACGAGTAGTTTTCAAATTCATTTTTCTATTAAAACAAAACAGAAAATGAAAAGAATTTGAATCAAAAATAATAACTACAGAAAGAATATAATCTAATTTGAGAGAGAGAGAGAGAGAGAGAGAGAGAGAGAGAGAGAGAGAGAGAGAGAGAGAGATTATTAATAATAATTTCAATTGTTTTTCTGTGCATTTATTAAACGCAAAAATGAAAAATGATCTCATCTTTTGATTAATTATCACAATTGACGATAATATTTGGGTTATATTTTATTTGAGACAAACAAACAAATTCTGTTTTTCCTTAACTATACTTTTGGACTATTTATTCAACAGAAGTCCGGTTACGGATCATTACATCCCTATTCTGTGGACACAATCACATAAATAAAGTACTTTTTCATTGAAAGCAATTCAAAACGACTTTTTGTCTAATATTTGGGATCAAAATAAATGTTAAATAAAACAAAGGAATGAAGAGTCAATTGTCATCGATTTAATCTTGAAAAACTTCAAACTTATCAAAATACAAATGAGAAAACTTAGCAATCTACTTTCAATTTAATTATTCATTAGGTATCAGAATATTTTGTTTTCAATAAAATTATTCAAATAAAATGAATTATTCAAAGAATTTAATAAAATTCTTCTTTAGTTCAGTATTTCTCAATGGGAAGAATTGATAAATAATGATTAAGGTAATAATGATAAGGTCAAATCAAAGATTTCACAACATTTTTTCTCATTCAAATCGTCAATTTATTATTCTTTTAGTACATCAAAACATTAATGAAGATTATTTGAGATTTATTTCATATTTAATTCAATTTGATTTTGACTGAACATGCTAAATTAACATATAATTCTTCAAAGATTTTGATAAAATATTCTCAAATTGAAAGTTAAATCAAAGATTTGTGATAAGAATTTGTGAAACAAATGCCATCTTTTGGTTTAAATATGAAACAAATGTAAAGAATATTATCAAAAGAAAAACAGATTTGAAGCAACACTTCTGCCATCAATCGTCTGATATCTTCAAATGACTTCTAAGACTTCTTTTGCCAAATCTATAAATAAATTATCTTGTTAGAGAGGGTTACAGATGGTTCGTTTTAATATGACTTTTGCAGCAAGTAAAATCACGCTTCAAGACTAAATAATGATGTTTTCATTTTTCAAAATGACATTTCTATTTAAATCAATGAAAAACTAATTAAAATTTAAAATAACAGATTTTATAATTGTTTTGGTTTAAAAAATAAATAGTTTTATTAAATTTGATTGAAATTAATTGAATTAAATCAATATAATTACAATCAAAATACGAGAAACACTTTAAAATTTGCTAACAATTGAATCGTTTGTAACATTGAAGTCGCGCTTCACAGTAGAAGCGAATAGCATTGCATAGCATTGTGTCATAATTGTGTCAATAACTCACTTTAAACATCATTAATAAGTATGAAAACGTCATTTGACTTGCTGCAATATTGCTGCAATAATCATATTAGAAGCGAACACGATGGAATCCATACAATTAAGGTTTCGCAAACATAATTGAACAAGTTGATAGTGATACAGAGAATATTCCAACTAAGCAAGATCCCAATTAAGAAAATCCTCTAATTAACGAAAAGCTTTTCAGTCCCGAAAACACTCTCATAGACTCCCATTATATGAAAACGCCCACTCATTTGGAAAAACCTCTGATTTCTCAAAAAGCAACGCTTAATGGGACCCGACGTAGCATTTTCAGTGAATAAGATATATCTCATTAAGAAAATCTTTGAAATTGTAATAATTGTTTTTTTACAAAGATACAAATAAAGCTCCAAATAATAATTCTAATGAACAAATTGCCATTGAAAATTGTTTAAAATCAATCAATTTGGATATTTTAGTCAAAAAAATTTTTATCAAATATTTTAAAATCAAAAATCAATTAAAATTTTAATTTGATTTTAATCAAGATAAAGCTCAATTAGTTTTAATTAAGCTCTGAATCATTTAATTATTCATTTTATGTATTATTTCGTTACATTCTGTGAATATCTATTTTTCATTGAAAATTCTTATTAAGAAAAGTTTGTAATTAGTCATTAAAATACCTAAAAAGTAGCGATGGCTTAGTTTGAATATTTTCTGCATTTCAATAACATATCAATTGGATCAACTGGATCAATTGGAATTCATGAAATTTTGTCAAAGAGATAATAGTGAATAGTTACCTTGGTCGGGCCACTTGAGAGTAGTATTTGTCCAATTGTTCTAGGTATCTGATAGCATCAACCATATTGGCCACTTCATCAACATCTGGTTTGCTGCTCACTTCGGGGACTATCAAAACCATAAGACTTAGAACAGCGATGAATACGAAGATATAAATTTGGGTATTCCTCCGGTTTCCCATTTTTTATCGAATGATGATATAATTGAATTAAAGATTAAGATAAGAATATCAGATAGATTTTTAAGCTTCAGTTTTACTCAATTATCAATTGATAGGAATATAAGCAAAACTTTTTTTTTCAATTCTTTACTCAACGCTAATCACTGTTTGAATAAGTGTTTTAAGTTATGACACATTTATTGTAAGCGATTTGAAGTCATATAAACTTTTATTCAGAAGATAACTAACTTTTTATCAATTGATGATCGAAACTGTTGTCCAATAAGAAACGGGTAAATCCATGTGCCGGCACAGGGCATGCCTACACTTCCGACGCTCTCATACACACCAATAGATTCATTTGATTTATAAAACTATTGTTTTTTCTTATCATTTCTTCAAACAATCAAATTTTGCGTCATTGCGAACGCCGTCCAATTGTAAGGGACGACCAACTGGTGCTCTATTACAGGCATTAGTCTTGTTTTTCCACTTAATTGTGTTCACAATCGGTATGGAAGTCGTGCGCCAGCAATAAGCCCATAACTCTTATACGACACTCAGTAGACCCTAAGTAACACATAAGTCAGTAATAGTTGTGTTTCGGCATTAATTCAATCCATTAATGTATTCGAAGAGAAGTGCCATAAAAAAAAGTAAGTTATTATTTGGAGAGAGTTATTGCACGCAATCCAATACATCACTCCCTCTCCTCTCAGAGACAAACATTTGAAGAGAGGACGACTTTTTAAATCAATTACTTTAATAGTATTAATCACTTGAATGGAAATTCACATAAAAAAACAATCAAATAGAAAGGCATCCCATCATATAATTCCTAAATATTTACAAATTATTCAAATGATCTGAAGAAATAAGTTCAAGAATTTGGGATAATTTGGGATAATTTGGGATAAATTGGGATAAATAGACAATTTTTTCTTTAAGTAAATTATATTTTTTTCGAGAAAATTGAGAAAAATCTCTGAAAGTTCAAAACAATTCTGAGAAAATCCCAAAGATTTTAATCCTCGAGTGAATTGATCTATCAATAAATTGATGCCAAAGCAAGAATCGATTGAAAAGACTCACACCTCAAATGACCCTTTAGTTGGGTGGGTGTCAAAGGAATTCAAACAGTATTTCGAAATATCTTGCAATCCATTACTTTATGATTAAAATACGTCGAAACTAATATAAAACCAATTCTTTGTAATGAATTTTATTTTTGTTTCAAATATAATATCCATTTCATCGGAAAAAAAATCTTCTGAGAAATCAATAATTCATTTATTGAATCGCATGAACTTTGAAACTTTAAAAATATCCAGTTTGTGACCAAGGTATTGCATTATTTATTTGTCAACTCAATAAATCAAAGCCGAATCCTTTGATTCTAAAAAGGGATGACTTCTATGACAGAAATGTTTCCATAAAAAGTGTAATAAAAACAAATGAATAGAAATAAAGACCAAAAGATCCACAGAAAGTGTTGACTCAAATTGAGTTCAAGAAGAGCTCAAATCATAAGCCGATCAAAAGGAAAAATGGTGTTCAAAAGCAGGGATGGGGAGGGGTTCGGGAATAATCTCCTAGGATCGAAAAATTGGCAAAATACCCCCTAGAATCGAGAATTTGTAGGCCTCTCCCCTAGGAAAAATCAGCGAAAAAATGGGTAATGGCGGACAAAATGGCAGTAATGGCGGTGAAAAATTGCCGCAGCGCTTCGCGAAGCAGCCATTTTGTTCCTCATTTTAGGTATTTTGATGGTTTAAACTGGATTTAAACTAAATTAAAGGCAATTTAAGCTTAATTAGGCTTAATTTAACTGGATTTAAGCTGGATTTACAAAGAAAATGGCGGAAAACATGACCGCTGGCCGCCATTAAACCCCCTGGTAAATTTGCCAAAAATCCTATATAAAACTCCCCTTGGAAAGTGGTTGCTTTGCCATGTCTGATTTATTGTATCATTTTTTGCTTTTCGAAAAACATTTTGTACTTAAAGTTAATAAAAATTTATTAAAAAGTTTAAAACAAATCGATATGTTTTGAGTAATAATTATTATGTGGCAAAACTGATGTCACCCATCGATAAAGTAATTGATTTCTTAAATTTTAAGAAACAATTGCGACTAATATTGAAGTCTTGCAGACAAATGCCGACAGTCTTTCCGTCAAACGTCAGAATTGAGTTGTATTTGATCTGTAGGTCACTCTTCTCAATAAAATCCAAACAATTCAGACCCAAAGAAGTCAAATATTCTTTAAATTTAATCAATTGATTGATTGGTTTCGCGCTATTAATCAGTAAATAATTGCCAGAAATGAGTGCCTCTAATATTAAAGTGAAGATTCTATGATTGAAGTCATCATCAATTTTAAGGAACAAAAGACCGATCGGTTCGAAGTCAGTCATCACTAATTGAATCCCATTATTATCTTTAGTTTCAGATATTTTCTGATTGAAAGTCTCCAAAATCATTGGATTCAAAGAAGTTTTAGTCTCACTATTAATGAGAAAATTTCTGACAATTCTTAGCCTCTCTTCGATCGGAAGTGATTTCCATCTGAAGATAAAATCAATTTTAGAAAATTACTTAATAACAGAAAAACTCACTTTTTATTGGAATTGATGATTGAGTCAAACGATTTTTGGTCGTATTTGTCATTCAATTCAGTTTTGTCCAAAACTTGATCCCAAACCGAAGAATAAGTCTTTAGGGGATATCTGACGGAACTATTTATGAACACCAATCGACTCGAGTCTATAGTCTTTGCGAATTCGATGGCTAATGAAGTCTTTTCCGCCCACAAACATATCAGAGGAATATCTGAAAAGTGGTTAACAAAAGACTTCATCTCAACATTTGTTCGGAATTTAAAGACTTGAATATCAAATGATTTGTTTTCGTTATCGAAATCAATCGCTTCGTAATTGACATTAATTTTTGAGATGATATCGACTTTAGAGTCAAATCTGTCGCCAATTTCTAATGAATTCAATAAACGAAATGACATTCTTTCGCAAAACTTCTTATAAATTGATTGCTGGACGAAAACATTGAGTGAACCGATTGTGTCGTTTATTGAAGAGTTGATAATCCGATCGATTGCGCCGTCGATGTCCGCAGATTCAAAGACAACAAAAATTGGAGAAACCATTGGTTTTGTCGTTTCATTCAATTTGAGAGAAGTTTTATTGTCGACAATAACCAAATCAATTACTCCCGACTCAAGCCCTGACTTCTCACATAAATCGAGGAAATAAGAGGCAAAGAGTGCCGACTCGTTGTCGACTACCAGAGCGATGGGAATACCCCTAACTATGCTTCCAATCATTTCTTGAATCGCTTTCAATATAAATGATTCTGAGTTTGAAATCTTAATAATTGAATGTTTGATGTTTTGGATCCGACCATAGTTTGAATCTTCAAATATCTCGAAATTTATCGAATGATTCAAACATTTAATAAGATTTTGAACTCTATTTCGACTGATTTTAATCGAAGTTTTCGATGAAATGGTTTCCAAAAACTCTAAAACTTTGATCTTTTCATTTAACAAACCATTGAGTCTTCGGAGTACTTCTTCCCTGAATTTGATGTCATTAAACCACTTCAAGACATTATTATTAGTTATCTTTTGATTGTCGTTAAGAATCAAATCAATTGATGTTTGGTTTGAATGAAATACTTTTATTTCAGAAGTTTTCAGGAAATCGTTTTTAATGACAACGAAATCATTTTTATTATGATTTGATTTGCCGTCGATTTTGTCTATTATTTCAAAGTTTTTGTTTGAAATCCATTTCTATAGAAAATAATTTAAATATCTTATAAAAAATGTTACTAAATATAAATTGAATTTGATCTGATTTGAGCTAGCATAAAATTATAAGCCTGGATAATTCAACTTAAAATTTCTAGGATTGGATTTGTAAAGTCAGTGATATGAGCATGCACAATCATTATGATAAGCATTTGGGCAAAATTATTAAAAATGATTTTTGAGCAAATTCTACCATGGTAATATCATGATGGTATCAACATTATTTTCTAAAAGTTCTTAATAATAAATTCAAAGACATTTAAAAAATATTTTGATTAATATTTACCTCAAATTGTTCGCTCATTTTGTGGTCAGTCTATCAGTGATTGAGTTTAACTTCAATTGAAATGAAAGAAATCGACTGATCTTTGAATTTATGATAAAATTTATTTGACTTTTGATATGAATTTCAAGAAAACACGAAAAAAGTTTTTGATTTTATTTATCGCAAAAGTTTTGATAAACAAATAATTATCAAAAATAAGTGACAAATAAAACACTAAACTCTTCAACAGTCAGACAACTAATTGGTTGGAAAATAATATCAATAAAATTGAATTGAATTCAAAAATTAATAAAATATTTAATGAAAATAAACTTTTGTTTGATTTTATTTGAGTTCAAGTTTTTGATGAACTCTTTGCAAGATTTGATCCAATCATCTGATGATCTGTTTATTGATTAAATATTTTTGACGTAAATTATGTGAAAAACGTTTAAATAATCGGCAAAACAATGGCAGACAATGTTGAAGAAGAAGACAAGTATTTATACGGAACTCCCGATTCCGCCGCTGACAACATTGGCGACCACTCAGAGTCGGGACCTATTGGTGGCCAACAAACCGACGATTTGTCACAAATTTTTGATAATAAGGTAATTATTAAAACAAATCAATTATTTTGTGACAAAAAAATTGAAGACATGTTTGGATTTGTTCCCAATTTGAAGCCTTCCGATGATTTCTCTCAATTATTTGAAGACACGAACGCATCTCAAGAACAAAATCCGTCACAAAATTTAGACCAAACAACAGATAATGACTTCGAAGACACCGAACGGGAAATGAATTCAGAACTGAATGACAATAACTGTGAAGAGGACGACGACGACGAAGACGATGACGACGATGACGTTCAGGTGACCATCGGTGACATCAAAGCCGCGTTTCCGACTCCTTACGGATCGACTCCAATGAACCTGAATATCACCAAAAGGAGTGCCGCCTTCGCTTCCGGTCAGACAAGTGTCGCCAATAAACAGAAACCGGGTCTCGATATCGACGCCGTCGGTACTATCAATGGTGTGTCGATATATGACGTGAATTTGGACAGTCTTGAGGAGAAGCCGTGGCGTAAACCCGGCGCCGATATAACAGATTATTTTAATTATGGTTTTAACGAAGAGATGTGGAAATTGTATTGCGAACGACAAAAGAAGTTAAGGAGTCATGACTTCCTCTCTAACGGTCCGACACCGGCCGCCAAACCCGTCCCATCGTTCTCTGGCACACCACCAGCTGTGGGACCGGGTGTAGGAAAGCCGGGCTCTGAACAGATTATTCCAATCGCTTCCGTTAATGAGAACTCGAAATACACAGGACTCGGACCCACTAAGAAAGCGGGTCCTCCGCCCGGACGCAAACAGTCGGGAACTATAGACGTGATCGGAGGCGGAACACCGACCACTCCATCAATGCTACCGAGCCGTAGGCCGCCCGACACTAAAGAAAACTTCATTCAAGTGATCGGCAATCGTCCTCCCGGTCCGCCTCCACCCCCAGGACTGCCTCCTGGTATGCCATTCCCTCCGCCTGGTATGCAAATGCCGCCCCCATTCGGATTCCCTCCTCCGGGAGTGGAATTTCCTCCTGGAATGCCTCCGCCAGGGATGCCATTAATAGCACCTAATGGTCAACCCTTACCTTTCCCTCCGGGAGAGTTTCCTCCGATGCCGCGAAACTTCCCCCACCCAGGAATGGTCGCACATCCCGACCATCACTTCGATGAGCAAAACGAGGGATTCCACGACGGAATGCCTAACGACGGCAGAGATGAGGAACGGGAGAGAGACAGAGATAGAGACCGCGAAAGGGATTACCACCGATCGAGTCGTGGATATTCTCGTGAATACAGAGACGACGAGTCCTATCGAAGCCGTGGAAGCAGTCATTACAGGGAAAGGGAATACGAACATCACGAGAGGTCTCGCGATCGCGAAGAGTACGACAGAAGACATCGCGAGAGGGATACCAAAGAGAGGGACAGAGAGAAGACTGAAAGGGATAGAGACCGCGATAGAGACACATCCAGAAGAAGACATCGCGACGAACGTGAAGAGAGAGAAGAGGACCGCTCCTCGTCTTCGCGACACAAACACAGTAAGAGATCCAAACGAGACAAAGAGGAGGAGGAAAAGGAAAGCAAACATTGATTTAAACATTAAATTCCTGTAAAATAAAGCATTCATTCAATAATAGGTTTAGTTTTGATTAATAATTCACTTAATTATGTCTTTTATTTTGAAATAATTTTAATTAATATGTAATTAGTTATGAAATCCAATGACTAATAAAATGATATAAACAAACGAATCGATAATTAATTGATTAAACTTTTTGGAGACCTTCAGTATATCGATTATAAAAGTCATATTCTCCGCCAATTTTGAGGTCAGGTGTCTCTCCCTCGGCAGCTATCCTATACTCCAACCAAAACAACTCCTCTTTTTCGGTGCCGACGTCTTCATCGGCGATATATTTGAAGGGAATTTGAAAATCTTTGTTGTGATCAACAGTTTCTCCCTTTTCTTCTTTATATCTGATGAGGAATTGTCTCATAAGCGGTGGAACCGAATAGTATTTGGGCAAAACTTTCTTAACGTCTCCCAAATCAGTCACTTTATAGCCTTTGAGAAACTCTTGTTCTTCGTCTTTAGGGATGAGTTTGAAGTCAGGTTTATATCCGTCGATAAAACTCCTGATTCCCGGAAAACGTTTCCCTCTGAAGACAGTCTCGCAATAGACTGTTCCAAAGGTCAGGTGTTGATCCATTCGTGGCTCAACTCTTTTGATGATATGATAAGATGGTTCGGGGTATTTACTCAATGTATTCCTGGTAACCATTCTTCCGATTCCAAAATTTTTAAGATTTGCTAATATTTCCCAAATTCTCTTTCCGTTGAAATCACTTTTTCTTCCGATATAAATGGTCCTCATATTTGATAAATTGTTTATTAAATTAATTAAATTGAAAACAATTTGAAATATAATCCAAAATATGAGAGCATTTAAAAGCGTTTCAATTCATTCATAAATATTTTTGTTTACTATTTTCTGTACGAAAGCCTACAATGGGTTCAACTTTTAGGGAGTCATAACTTTTCGCTGTTTTTGTATTTAAAATATTAAATTAATTTAAAATTTGATAAAATTCTGTCATTTATATGATTAATGTCATCAATATTTTTCAAGTTTTAACGATATTTTCAATAATTTTAATCAAGAAATTAATTAAAAATTAGACCAAAAATATTGATTCAAAATAAGCGCTATTTTTAGTGAAAACGGATTTTTTGTGAGACATTGAAAAGCATTGAAAGTGTGGCGCCTTTTGTGCCGTTTATTAATATCTGAAAATATTGTTTATTTATTTCTCTGTCGAGGAATAGGTCTCTGGACTTAAATTTATTGTTATTTTTATATTTGAGACAAACTGTTGTCTATTGAAAGGCGTTTAGGATGTCTTTGTTGGGAATTATTGGACGAAAGGCTCTCAAATCTTTTCAGTCAAACAATAGATACCTATTGAGACAATTGTCGCCAAAACCACTCAATCATGTGTCCAATCGGTTGATCGATATGTTCAGTAAAATGTCTGAAGAGGTAAAAAACAAAGTCCCAGACCGTCCTAAGCGTCCGTCGGGTGCTTACAATGCCTTCTTCAAGGAGTCATTCGTCAAACTTAAGGCCTCGAACCCTAAACTTCAGGTCAAAGATTTGGCCAAAACTATTGCCAATCAATGGAATAGTTTAGACCCGAATGTCAAACAAGAGATGAACGATAGCTATAAGAAAATCTTCGAACAATACAAAGAAGACATCGAGAAGTGGAAGAAGTCTCTTAACATCAAACAAAAAGAGAGCCTTTTGTTGGAAATTAGGGTTTGAATCAAATCTATTGTCGAAAACCTTTTCCTAAGATTTTATTTTGAATTTAGTCCCGAAAGCGAGTGTTAGCCAAACGTCGGCTCAAATTGGAGTTAAAACGATTGGATTTCCCGATTCGACCCAAAAGTGCTTTCAATTGTTATATCAAAGAAAGTGTCGAAAATAGAGAGAAAACTGCCGAACCTTTTATTGATGTCTTCAAAAAGATTGTCTCCAAATGGAAAACTATGAGTCCAGTAGAGAGGGAGCCATACATAGAGTCCGCAAAAGCAGAAAAAATACGGTATTTACAAGAATTGAATGAATGGCAGGAAAACATCAAAAGTGATGAACACAAGCAAACTCTCAACAAACTAACGAAACTGCGAACCCTTTCCTCGAGAAGTGCTCTCAAACCCGATCTCAAGAAACGAAAGACAAAAAAATTAGTCAAAAAGAAATTGAAAGCGAAGTCAAAGGCAACCAAATCCAAGACTAAAGCGAAGCCTAAACTCAAGTCGAGATCAAAGTCAACAAAAGCGAAGAAAACCGCAAAGAAGTCGACCACCAAAACAACTAAATCTGGAACTAAGACAAAGAAGTCTAAGAAAGAGGAGAGCAGTAGTTCTTCTGAAGAATAGTATCGTTTTTCAGTAGTATTGAGACTGAAATCATGAATAAGTGTTTTCATTGATTAGAGAATTATTTTGACATAAATTTTCTTAAATTCATTGCATTTTTGTATTTCATTCAATTATTATATACTTTTGAAGTAATTGAAATATTTTTCATTTGAAACCAAATAAAATAGTTTTACATTATTTTCATTTATTAAAGTATTTTTACTCTAGAAAATAGAATTACCTTGATCATTGGTATTGACCACATGTTATGTCTTTCCTATCCTTTCAATATTAAAATTGAGAGCTCGACAGTGAAGTATCGTTTAATCATAGAAAGGGGTCATTAAAATCAATAGAAAAGTCTCAAACTTTAATCAATTGATTATCAAATGCTTTTTACCGAAAAGTTTTTTTTAAAAAAAATTAATTTCTGTATAATTTTTATATTTGATTCAATTTTTCATTTGATTTGAGTTTTATCTTTAATTTAAAAAAAGTGTCCATTTATTAAATGATTTAATTAAAACGTTTAAACTATTTTGTCATATAATTAAGATTTGAAACAAAATTATATGAAAACTACTGAAAAACTTTTGGTTTTGTTGTTGTTTTGTGTTTTAACGGTGATTAACAGTAATACTGTTATGACTTAACGCAACACTTATTGCAAATCATAAAACTTTCATTAAACTCATGTCTACTTATCAGACAATCTTTTGATCACAAGAATAAATAATTCATTCATTCATTGATTGACCAAAAATTATCAGAATTTATTTGATAAATATTTGCAAGTTCAGAAAAACCGAGGAGAGAGAGAGAGAGAGAGAGAGAGAGAGAGAGAGAGAGAGAGAGAGAGAGAGAGAGAGAGAATTGATTAGTAAATTAAATGAAGTGACAATCCATACGATTCTTAGTTATGTTATAATTGAATGAATACGACTTTTGCATGTATTCAGAGCCGAATCGGTATTATTGAAGCTTAACGTTACGTTTTTGACCTAAAAATTAATTAATAAACTCTATTATTATGATTACTATTATATCCACTACTATAGAGTTTGTTGAAAAATATTCTCATTTTCTTACGTTTTTTTTTCAGTTAACAATAATTTTTCGTACAATTTCTCTCTTCTCTCAAAAAGAGTTTATTTAAAAAATGAATTTTGAAATTAGTTTTAAAAACTGAATTTCGAGGATCATTGCACTAACACTGGAATTGTTGCTCCACTCGATCTATATTATGAATAAAGAAAGAAATGAATTATTTTTTTCTTCCTCTTAACCTAAATTTCATGTTAGGAGTGATTCTATGAACCTATTTATGCATTCAGTCCTATGGACCCACTCTTCAGGACGTTTTTAGTTTGCAATTTAATCATTGGTTTGCATGCAATAGGATGTCAAACAATATTTGGAATATTTTTAGTTTTATTGGTTTTGATTCTGGATTCGCATCCGAAACCCAAAATCACTTTCACTTGGATAGACAACAGCTTTCACTCAGGAATTCAATGTTTCTTCAAATGAGGTCTTTTCTGCTCCGAACCACTGATCACTTTGAGGATAATTTCCATTTTATGAATAAAATTCACAATAATTATTACTTTTGGATACAATAAGTCATTCGGTCGTCTCAATAACCGATTCAAACAAATGAATTAATTAATTGAATGTTGAAAATGTCATTTAATTGTCACTAAAGTTAATCGCTTTTTAAATTCTAATAATTGTCACCATTTCTAACCTTAAGACATATCAAAGACAAGACAATATTTCAATGAATTTTTGGTTGAATTTCCACTAATTATTAATCTATTGTTTTCCTATCGATTGTCAATTGAGTGTCACTCGAATGACCCGAAACTGAAATTTTACCCAAAAATTATTTATTACTCAATCGTTACTATTATTGTTAATTAAAAGATTGTGATTTGAGTTTAGGGCAGACATCCAATTATGTTATTTGATTATTAACTAAAATACTTATTCTGTTTACACAATGCCTTCAAATTGGATGATCAGAATAAGTTATGAATTCGGTTTTTTTATTGGCCTTATCTTCAAATTTAATGCAATTATGGGCTGTTTTTAAGTGAATTATTCAGTTTTGATAATAGAAATACAAAAATAATCGGCTTTTTTCAAAACTCAAAGTTTGATATACAATACATACATGTCGTGAGAATTCACATAACCTTAAAAAAAATATAAAACAAACTTAACTTTTAAAATACTTTTATAGACTTGTATTTTCTTATAGATATATAAATGACATCTTCTTTTCATGTGTTGAAGGATTTAAATTTTGTTTTGAGGCAATCCTAAGACCTATCCATAAGACAAATAAAATTTTTGCTAAAAACACATATTTATTGCTCTCTGAAAGTCATTAAAAATGCGGTGAAATTCAGTTCTATAGCCAAATGAAACCAAATTCTCCGCTAAATGTGGCTATAAATTGATATAAACAGGAAATATATTCCACTTCTCAATGACTATAACTTTTTTGAATAAATTTATTTTTAGAAATGTTTTGCCCAAAAGAAAGCCTCATTGAAAAGTTGTATCACATTATATAAAAATAGATAATTAAAAAACTTTTTTCCTATTACTTACAGTTTTATTGTTTTTGCTTAGTTTTGCTTTTAAAGCAAAGAAAAGTAAAAAAAATATTTTCCTCATTACTTGTATTTTCTCATTAGGACAGCATTTTTGCATTAATTTACACTAAAATCCTGAATATAGAAAAATTTGTACAAAAAATAGATTGAAAAAAGTCTGAAAAAATTCAAATAAGAAAATAAAAACATGAGTTAAGACTAATTTCTGTTTTGAATAATTTAATGATAACCAGAATATGAGTCGAAAAGTACTCCAAAAAGTATTTTTCCTAACTTTATATAAAAGTTGTTTATTAGTGAAACAAATGAGAAAATGGTTTTTTAGTTTTTTCAGAGTTATATCTTTGGTATGAATCATGAAATTAAATGATAAATCAAAACGTATATGAATTTGATATAAAGATAAAACTAGATTAAGTTAGAAATTACTGATATATTATATAACTTAAGGTTATATTTATCTGGCTTTTAGTTGAAATACAGTTTGAATTAAGGCTTGTCGGCCAAAGTCAAGTAAATATTTCTTTTTATACCTCTTATTGTGAATATTACTGAATATTTGATTAGTTTTTTCTTTCCTCTCAAACTTCTGGTCGGTATCTTCTGGACCAGTGCTGAAGGCGCGTAAATACCTGTTTTTAAAATACGGTTGAAGTATATGTTGAGAGGGAAACGACCCCTAAATTAAATATTATATAATCAGCCCTTAAAACGGATTGTATTGAAACACTAACTTATATTTGAATTCAAATTTTTCCAATCATTTTAGGGTTTTGTTCGTTGCATTGAAGTAGAGTCAGAAGAGAGCTCAGGGCAGTTTCTCTTCTTGCTCAAAATATTCTGTTACACTTTTTACCCGAATATTTTGATCGATTGAATTTTTTTTATAACTCTTTTTGATGAATGAGTACTTCATTTATGTATTATTAATAATAAAATAAATCAATTTATTTACAAATATTTAGTAATTATTACAGAACTGAACGCTATATTCATTTCCGGCATATCATTCGCTATTCGAAGCACAATATGATTGGCTTTAGATTGAGATAAGAAAATAATTTTTGAAAACTTTGTTAACAATAACAACAAAATTCTTATTTTACTCATTGCTTAACACAATTATATAACAAGATTTTTGATAAAAAAAAATTTAATGAGAGATTAAATTATGAGCCGTTCGGAGAAAATGACTAAAGAATTCATTTTTTCCTAAATAAGTGTCAGAAATGATAATTTAAAAGTTGATTTGAAAACAGTCGTCAATTCAATTATTTTTGTGCTCTCGTATTGATATACCATTGCAATAGATTTTTTGTATAATTAAAAAGTAGTTAATTAGTTGAATGAGCACGACATCAATTTTTAGACATTTTTTTCGCACATTTCGCACGACTTTCCTATAGACTTGATTTGGGTTTTGCAGTCCTTTTGAAAACTTCAATGAAATAAAAAGTTCTTTTCTATGAAAAGTTTTTTTTTTAAAAAAAAAGTTTCATTTCTTAAGCCTTATGTTGAGAATGATGTTGTTGTTGGGACTGTTGTTGTCTTTGCTGGTGATGTTGCTGTTGTTGTTGTTGATGGTTGTGTTGATTATGATGTTGTGGCGGCACTTTATTTTCGTGGACATTGGAGGCAGCCTTTGCGTAGCCGTCGCCATATCCGCCATAAGAAGGCGGGTGATATACTGGCTTCTTTTTAATGTAGACCCTGAACAAATAGAGCGGAATGAAGAAAAAAGGTTAACTCATCATTGCATGGATTGTATGGCAACTAATGATATGCTCCGACAGTTATATTTAGAAACTAATAGAAAAACAGAATTCGTTTCTTAAGTTTTACTATAAGTTAATAATATTTGAGAACTGATTGTAGAGCAGAGCAAACCATTCATTGATATAATAAATACATATTTATATTGAAATTAATCGCTACTTACGGCACCGGCACGTGAACGGGCTTCTTCACAATCACTTGCTTATAGATGGGAACCTTGACCGGCACCGGATACGGCTTCGGTACGTGTATTGTCTTCGGGACCGGATAGGGGACATACTTCGGTACTTTCACCGGCACTGGAACGCCATAAGGCTTAGGGACTGCAACCGGTTTGAAAACAGGTACAGGGTAGTGCTTTATGACTGGCACGGGCACAGGTACTGGCTTAGGCACCGGCACTGGTACTGGTTTTGGTACTGGAATTGTCTTCGGAACGGGTATTATTTTTTTGATAGTTTTATAAATCGGGACTTTGACTGGAATGTGGACCGGATGGGGAACGGCCACAGTCTTCGGGATGGGAACAATCTTCGGAACATGAATTATTTTGGGTATTGGCACAGGTTTTGGGATGTGAACCGTCTTATGTATAACTTTAACAATGGGCGCCTCATGATATCCACCTCCTCCTCCTCCTCCATAACCACCACCTCCTCCTCCTCCTCCTCCATAACCACCACCTCCTCCGCCGCCATAACCTCCACCACCTCCTCCTCCGCCATAACCATCGCCGAGAGCGACACCAATGCAAAGGGTGCCCAATATGAGTACAAATGTGTTCGAATACATTACAGGTTTAATTAGATTTGATGCAAACCTGTGATAGAAATTCAAATAAAAAATAAACTTAATATTTAAAGTTCAAAGACTTTTTAAATATTGACTTCCAATCAATTCTAAGGCAACAATCAATTGAATCAAATTTGAAACAAACATTAGGTTGAGATCAAAGTCACTCTCAAAACAAGTAATGGCTTTAATATCTTAGTTATAAGAATAAGAAGAAAAAGCGTTAAATCATTACTATTTATATTACTATTTATAAGAACCCATTAATTATTTTAGTATCAAATCAGTGTCAATAAAAACAGTTAGAGTTGAGAAACACTTTAAGCGATTCTCTTTAGGGATACAACAAATTATTTCACATGAAATACAGGTTAAGAATGAGTGACACTTATATAAGAATATATTTTTTAGTTATATTTAATATCGAATATATTTTTTTCTGTTTATCAAAATTCAAGTGATTTTTTCAAAATATCTGAGATTTGAATAAATTATTTGATATTTCATTTAAGAAAGATTTGAATCAAAGAATTTGATAACAAATTGAACACTAATTAAAGTTTGTTTGAGTTTAAGACTTATCTCTTTAAAGTAAAATATGATTCAATTGACACAAAAATATATAAATCTTATAAAAAATTGAATAATAAATAAAATAAAAATCAAATATTTTGAAACACAATTGAAAGCACTTAAGGATTATTTGATTTGAAAACGATATCCAATTAATAGTGAAAATGAAAAACTTTCTAATTTTTGAATCAAATGTAAACACAAGAGATATGAAAAATATTTTCACATTCATTGAAAAAGTAAGTGAAAAGTTTTGGTATTTTTCTTCGACTCACCTTTTAATTCATGAAACTTTTTTGAATAGTTGTGATCACTCGTAAGCAATGCCTCAACTGAACTGTGATAGAGGAGGACCGCTTTGCTATGCTTTTATAAATGCGATGCCCTGAATAAACTTCACTACTAGCATATTGCCCTCAATGGGGAACACTGCTCTTACCTCATCAGGACAGACCCTCAAATGGGGACATAAACACTCCCTTCCCCTCTACGCACAACCAGCCCCACTCCTCCCAAATCAATATATTATTTTAGACCTACTTTACCGGCGAAGACAACGATGACTACAATTTCGATATTCATTACGTAATACAAACTGAAAGCCTGTCTTCACATCTGAAGAATTGTTGCTCACAATTGTGTCTCCAATTGTATGGCATCGCAATCAATGATGACATTAAAGAATGATTTCTTCGGATGAGTCTCCAATCAGTTGATCTTTCATCAGACAAATCAATTAATTTTTTAATTTTTTGTCCAAATTGTGTTCAATACAATTGTCTAAAATGTCTTAAGACAAAAATCAATTCCATCTCAAAACAAATTAAACGGAAAAATTTTTTTCAGGGCTTTTAGTTTTCAACTTTTTTTTCTGATTAAATATTTCATTAAATCAGTTTTCGTTTCTAATCGATCCGTTTTAACCATTGATAAGACGTTTTAATGATTTTATTCTTGGATTTCCAGAATTAATTTGATAAATGTTTTAAAAATAATCTGTAAACTAATGTTTCATTAATGCAAATATTTTTTTCTATCGATAGTTAAAAATATTTTAATTTCTTTGTTTAATTGAAACCAAACATTAATTCACACTTTTTTAGTCGAGTTTATGCGGAAAAGTGTTTCTCCAAAATAGTGTTTCAATTGGTTTGCAATTAATTAAATGCAGAATTGGTTCACAAAAAAACTAATTACTTCTCATTTGAATGGAAATAAGTAAACAATTAAAGAAAGTTTAAGATTTTCAGAAGTCATTACTCGGTTTATAATGAAGTGATTTCTACTTAAAATTTTTGTATCAAAAAATGTATTATTGATGTGAACCATAAGCGACAAAATTTTTGTTTTTGAATATCGATTTTGTTAATGGATCGGGAATTTCACCTTTTCCTAGATATGAGACTAATTGCTTGTCATTAAAAATCGCAATCGATTTCACTTTTTATCTAAAGTGTTGAAAATTAGCCAATAATTACAAACTGATGGCTAAACTACTTTAACTCTTTCCTATTTTGACAGCATTTGTCTACATTTGTCTACAAGTAAATGGATTTTACGCTATTTTCTGATGAAACGATTGAAATGCAAAAACATTATCGCAATTGTGATTACATTCTAAACTATATCCTGAATTTTTGTCATTAAATTTCAAGTATTTTCTATAATGTTTTTTATTGAATAAAAATGTTGTCACAAAAAACAAGAAGAGATAGCGTTTCAAAAGTTTTAATGTTTTGACGTTTGAAGAGAATCGAAGAACTTTTGTCTTCAAATCTCTTTAAATCAATTCAATAGAAATCGGGTTGACTTGAGTTGAGTACACAAACAGACGATATTAAGACTCAAAACTCAAGACTTGTTTTATAAGACAATCCAAGAATTGACGACTTGTCGAGTGTTAAACTCATGAAAGTGTGATTTAATGCCATAATTGAGCCGTGAATTTGTCAAAAGAAATAATTTTTTATTCAAAATAAGTTTCATTCGCATATCAAAAGTATTTTCTCAATTGAAATACCTTTGAGTCCAAGAAATTTAAATATTTTTCAGTTTCAGACAGAAATTCAATTTAATTTAGATTTCATTCAAATTAAATATTTTTTTATTTAAAGCGTTTTATATCTGAGAATAAACACTGACTTTAATCGTATTATTCTGTCTTTGATTCTAATATTATATAAAATCAATTTTGAATTCAGTTTATCGTTTCAGTTAATAACCTATCGATAAAAATGTATACAAAAACCATTAGACTTCTGGCAATAGTTTTTAATAAATGATTTGAATTATTACTAATGAATGAATAACTTATGAAAAGACAATAATTTATATGAAATCACTTCTACTTTCTGTTTAAACCTCTTTTCCTGAACTGTTGGCCTATAACTAACTGAACGCTTAAACTTTTTTCTCTTACAGTTATTATTGTATTGAAAACTGTAAGACATAACTGTATTAGAACTGTAAGACTGAGTTAAGAGTCGATAACTATAGCTGAGAGCAAAACTAAAATTATTAGACTTAGAACTATGTCCTAAATTTTCTTAATTATCGAACTTTGAGTTAATATAGATTTTTAAAAAAAATTATGGCTATATTTGTAACGTTCACTGATTTCATCGGTTTCCCAATGTTTTGGACAAATGTTTGGTATTTTAAGTCAAATATTGGGATAAACATTACGTCAAATGCATTCAATAGTGAATTCCCATAAGAAGAAAGTGATTTAAAAAAATGATAGGAAAAAATGATAGGAAAAAAAAACAATAATTATATCTATTTTTATGAAAACAGATATTTTTCTCGAAAAGTCTATCAGAGAATATGTATTATTTTGATATGTATTTCAACTTTTGTTGGTTTTGTTCAAAACTAAAGTGAGAAACAGGTTATCGTCCAAACAATTAGTTTGAAAGTATAGAAACCAGTATTTGTTTAAAAAAAAGGTTAAATATAGAACCGTTATTGACATCACTCAGGCTTTCAGTGACTGAGTCCCACACACCCCCACTCCATCACAAAACCCTTCCGGACTATTAGAGGCAAAACAGAAAATACTATACAAAAGGTTTTTGTTTTGATCGCAACTAAATGTATATAATTAGTGACCAAATGATTACAGAGCCCTCGAACCAACCCAACCCAATACAATCACTATTGACTTATTTGGGCACAAACTCTATCTTAATATCAAATTTTAGCCTAATTTTTAACCTGAAATCAATTGGAATATTCTTGTGTTAAACTTACCACAAGAACAACTCTTTTCAATATTTATGAAAAATTAAAATCTAAACAATTTTTAACTTCAAACGTTTGGAACATATCTTAAAAATGAAAAAAATTGAATTTTTATGCTTTTCTCAAATTACATGAAGTCTTGAATTTGTTTTTATAACAAAATTTATATATAAAGACATGGATTGAGAATTTAAAACACTTCATATAAGTATCGAATTATTTGAAAACGTGATATAAAATAACAAATTGTATTCAAATATTCAAATCTTTTTTTTTTGAATGGCTTTAAAAATAATTTTAATTCAATCAAATGCACAGACATTCAAATTCAATGTAAATGTAATAACGAAAGTCTGGAGACCACTAATTGTCTGAAATTATATGATATAATCATTTGATGGCAAACAATGTTAAGCCCTCACAACAGATACACATCTCTTCATAGATTCGTATAATTCTTTTGTTTCATTGACCCTAAACTTGAATAAAACGTTTATATATTTTATTATAACTAAAAATATATCCAACTCTTCATTATTGTCGTAACAATACATACAAAGTGTGAATCCATTTGCATATAATTTGATGAATTTGAAGAAAAAACTTTTCCAAATATAAGTGAAGCTCTTGGACTGGACTGGAGTTCTCTATAATTTATGATTGACCTAATTTGGTTTCGTGAAAAAATTAGATGAAAGTTAAGTTTTATCTTTTTTATTATTTTTTAGGCACAGATCAACACAACCTGAGGCTGAGGTGACTAAAAATAAATCGATATCATTATTAATAAATTCAAGAATGAGAGGAAAAAAATTTAATACTTATATATATATTAAATGCTATTCTTGAGTGTAATTCAATCATTCGTTGCATTCGTTGCACTTCTGAACTCTTATCTAAGAATTGTTTTCATTAATTTAGAGCTCATTTTCACTACACTTTCGTCAGGAATTGCGATCAACTGTTTGCCTGTTTTCAGAGATATATCTATTTTTAAACTGAATTTATTTGAACACCTCTTAAGTTAAGACTTACGGTCTTTGTTTACATTTATGTTTTTATGTATAACTAAATATAAAAATAAGAGTTTTCTGTTTTAATTAGCCTACTATCGAATCATCGACCTTATTATAAAAACCAGTAATGATACCAGCACACCGCTCACTATTTCTTGTCATTACCTATCCCTTGATATCCGTATTAATATTCAATCAGAACCACTAATTACGGGACTTCGCAATAATTAATGTTATTTTATTTAAAGCTATTGATATTTGGGACCAAATAATAGTTTTATTGTAATAAATGATAATTAAGAATATAATTGCGTTAACCCTTATATCCAATTATTTGGACTGACTTTTCAATATTAATTAACTCATAGATTATTCATATAATTATATTTTCCAATAATTATATTATTCTTAAGGAATGCAAATAAAGCCGAAAGCAATCCATTAAATGACCAAAAAGTGATTATAAGAGACCAGAGAATAAATGAATGAATAAATTCTGGAATGACTTTCATTCTTGTGGTGAAACTGCAGACTCAGAATCGAAGAAAGTTTTTTCATCTAATTTTTTGTCTGAATAATTGTGAAAACTCTGGATTTTAATGGTTCGACAATTGAGGCCAAAACTGGTTTTCCCATTACTTGACTTATTTTAGATCATTTTCAAACCATTTTCAGTATTCAAACCAATAGTTTTTTAAATGGGTTTCCAATAAATTATTAAAAACTTTCCCCTAAAGTAAGAACTCTGTTCTCAATCCAAACGAATTGAAACAAAGTTTAAATTGATTTCAATTCAGGTATTGTTCACTTCAATGGATATTTTAATGGGTTTTTTCAAAATTTCATCGATACTTCTCAATGTATTTCAACATTTTTTATGTAATTTTAATGAGTTTTGAAAGTATTTTCTATTATTGAGTCGCAAGTAATGAGACTTTTTTCCGGAATATTTTAACGAAAATTATGAAAAAATGTGAGAAACAAAAGAAATATTCGGAAGCAGTGATGAAAAGGTGAAAATTATTATAATTTCTTAAAAATGTAATGATTTTAAGCATTCAATAATTGATAAATAAATTTAATGATAAGTTTTGTCTGATTCGCACAAATGACTACTAATTGAAAATTATTTTTTTCTTCATTTGATTAATCGATTATCAATTATAAGATCAATTAGTACTAAAATAAGTTACTCGGTCATTCCATAATTAATGAGTCACATTTGTTAGTTTTCTATCTAGATATAAATGAATTACCTGTTTGTTCATTAAACAAATTAATGATATATGAGCTTGCTCAAATGTTCAAAGACATGAATGATTTATGAATGTAAATGATATCAAATATATTGATAAATGTGTTTATAATCGAAAGTATGACTTATTGTTAAATATTTTCTGTGACTGTCAGAGGATATGAACCACAACTGTAAGGAAGACTATTATTTGTCTACGAATACAGTGAGGACTGGCTTTTCACATAAGTTATGAAACGATTATTGAAATTTTAGTCATCATTGTCTTCGCCGGTAAAGTAGGTCTAAAAGTGTATATTGATTTGGGAGGGGAGGGGCTGGTTGTGCGTAGAGGGGAAGGCAGTATTTATGTCCCCATTTGAGGGTCTGTCCTGATGAGGTAAGAGCAGTGTTCCCCATTGAGGGCAATATGCTAGTAGTGAAGTTTATTCAGGGCATCGCATTTATAAAAGCATAGCAAAGCGGTCCTCCTCTATCACAGTTCAGTTGAGGCATTGCTTACGAGTGATCACAACTATTCAAAAAAGTTTCATGAATTAAAAGGTGAGTTACAAGAAAAACGGTACCAAATATTTTGTGTATTAAGTGATTGAAAGGAAAAAACTTTTTGAGAAAGTTATTCCAGAATTCATTCAAAACGGATATTGATTTGAATTTTTATGTGAATATTCATTTGAAGTGCAATTTGTGATCAACTGTTCAATACTTTCTGCTAAAAAGTGGCGAATATTTCACAGAATTATTCAGTTTTTTAGTTTTTAATCAAAAATTTTGTGCATTTTTGGGATTTTTTGTTTATTTACTTTCGATAAGAATTTTTAATTTTGTAATTGATTTAAGATTTTTGAGTAATTTTTAGGGTAAGAGTATTGATATTATTAGAAGAGTTTTGGCCGTCCCTCCCGTCCTCTCATTCGCTAATTCATCAAAAAAAAATAGTTTTGAAAACAATTAGTTTACAAAACGATTGAAATACTATTTCTCGTTTAGGTTTTGCTGAAGATAGCAGACCATCAAACAAACCATGAAATTAATCATCAGATCATTAGTTTGTCTCTTATGGGCAGCACTTGTTTTTGCCGACGGATATGAAGAGGGAGGATATGGTGGCGGCGGAGGAGGTGGAGGCGGCGGATATGGCGGCGGAGGAGGTGGTGGCGGATATGGAGGAGGCGGAGGTGGAGGCGGATATGGTGGAGAACATGTAGAATACGCCCGACCCGTCAAAATCATTGTCAAACATATCGCTAAACACATTCCTTACCCCAAACCATATCCGGTGTATAAGAAGGTACCGATTCCGAAGCCGTACCCCATCTTCAAGCCTTTACCAGTGGCCAAGTTTGTGCCCAAACACGTGATTGTGCCCGTTATTAAGCACGTGTTTGCGCCCTATCCCGTCATTAAGCCCGTTCCTGTGGCTAAACCATTCCCTGTCCCAAAGCCGGTGGCAGTGCCCTATCCAGTCAAGGTATGTCTTATGTGTTACTTTCTATTTATTAAATTTGATTCAGTGGTGGACTCAATGAAAATCTATTTAAAAGATTGAAAAAATGCGACCAAAAGATTGTTATCTAATTATTTATTAATAGAAATATTATTCAAAAATCGATTAAAATTTAACAAATATTTTCAAATTCACTTCAAATGAACGATAAATTTTTTTTAAGAGAGGAGTGAATTAATTGACAATAATTGTCACAGTTTGCCTCTAATTGGAAATGTCCTTGAGCAAATTGACTAAATTGATATTCAATTCAGAGTCAAATATCGACCTCTTAATTGTGGTCATGAGTTATCCCATACCTGTTCTCATAATAGGGTCGATGATTGGATAGTAGTCTCATTAAAACTCAAACTTTTATTTTTATATAATCGCTAAAAATCTTTTCGATATTCAGAAATAGAGTCAAACAATGAGTGATCCCATCCTTTCCTCAAAATTCAAACTAATATTTGCATAAAATTTAAATTTAAAATCCATTCGAAAAGAGATTTAAAACCAAACAATAGTTGAAACCATAAAAGCAATTGAGAGGCCTTTCAATCAAATATTAAATTTAAATATTAAACAAATTTTTTTTAACTAAAAAACTTTTAACTAATTTAATTTTCAGGTACCGAAGCCTTATATCGTCCACGTGCCTAAATCAGTGCCGGTGCCGAAGCCATACCCGGTGCCGGTGCCAGTAAAGGTACCGAAGCCAGTGTTTGTGCCCGTGGTGAAGCACGTCCCATATCCAGTACCGAAACCAGTTCACAAAATAATTCCAGTAATAAAAGAAGTTCCATACATAGTGAAGAAACACGTCCCAGTTTTGTGAGTACCTGTGCGCTTTTTCTTCTCAACAATTTGTTTATTAACTCTATTTTTAAATTTAAGAATTTTTTTTCTTTCGCTTCACTTCTATTCAATTCTCAAATACTTCTTTCAATTGAATTATAGTTTTTATTAATTTATTGTTTTATAAATTTATTAATTTTATTGTCTTTTGATTTGTTTGTTGTTCGCAATACTATAGAGTCGAACATCACTATAAAGAAGTAAAGATGCCGTTGAAGATGAAGGGAGGATATGGTTATTAACGTTACGACTAATTGTAATTAAAAAATTAATTTTGTCTCTCATTTGATAAAAACCAATCAATTTTTCAATACGACTGTAAATATAGTTAACAAACATTTTTAGTAAAACTTTACTCAAAAAATAAAATCAATTGTAAAACAATCAAAAGTTGACACACAATGAGACACAAGATCTAAGACATAGAAAAACTTTTTGGTGACTTATTTTGCCCGAAACGACGACTGACTAAACGGTCCAACGATTACTAAACAACAGTCGATAGTAATGTGTCTTCGATTCGGTTTAAAGATCTTTCGTTAGGAAAAACTATTTATCCTTTTTTGGTAGACATGACTGTTGTTCGGCTCCACTCGTCTTAACTGATACCAAATGACTGACGAATCCAATGTTTAGCTCAAAAATTGTTTTTTATTTCATTCATTCATTTTTATGAACCCTTTCTTTTGAACTCGTCTTCACTAAAATCCAATGCATTTTCTAAATTGTTTTGTTTCTAATCGTTGTTTAAAAGTTGTTTATTGTTTTTGATTTAAAAAATGTTTAAGAATACAAAACTGACCTTGTGAAATTTGCATAACTATCCGACATAATTCAAATTATTGTTTTGATTTTTCAATTAAATTGCTTTTAAAACGTCTTCATAACATTCAAAGCTGTTATTCTGGTTATGAATTTGAAATAAACTAATTAATTGTAATTTATATAAATTTATTATTTTATTCTCTAATGTATTATTACATTCATGTTCTGTACATAACATTAAAAAGAGATTTATATTAAAAAGATTTTTATTATTATTAATTATATAATTGTTTTGTAGTATTGATTTACTTTTAATTATTTGCCTCGAATCTAATTTTACAGACGTTTCTAAATATATACTCTCTTCTGGAAATAGGGTCTGAAAAAAATGAGACACAACACCAGACAAGGGATGGGAACGACATGTCTTTTACCAATATTTAGAGTTCCACTCGATTTCAGTTGAATATATTTATATCCATTTATAAAAACATTTATTTCAAGTATTTTCACTCAAAAGCTTTGAGTACTTCTCAACAGAAATTTTACTTTAATTTATTCAGTAATTCATTGCGAAATACATTATCGAAATTGTGGTGTATTTTAAGCCAAAGCTAATGAACTGGAAATTATTTATTATTAGTTAACAAAAATTTATGATAATAACCACTCCATAAGACTTATTAATAGAATATAATTTTAAATTAAAAAAATTTCTCTTAACTTAAAATACCATTTGAGTGATAAAATTGACAGAAAAGAGCACTAAATAGATATCGATTTTTAAATAGATTTTTCAAATATTCTCTGAATTTAATTACAGTTACTGTCAATCAGTTTTGGATTTAACAGACTCTCAGTTATGATAATCCGATTAAATATTATTTTCCGCAAATATTTTCTCAAAACTTAAGCTCAGATATAATCCAATTATTAATGTATTGAATAATATCTTTTTCTACTCATAAAAAACTGAGTAAAGAAAAAAGAAACAAATAAGTAGAAAGTATACATGTACCTATCTCATTTAATAAAATTCAAATGAAAATAGTTATGAATAAATCAGTTTTTGTGAAGAATTCATTGATTGACAGTAAAAACCTGAACTACAATTGAATTTGAAAGAAATGAATTTTGAAAAACTTTTTTATAGTTTATTTATTTGACATAATTGTGAACTGATGTATGAAAAGCGTCTTCTTTTGGTTTCAGACAACAAAAAGAAGAAAACTTTGGTTTTGAAGGCCTTTTCATTGGCTTATTGTATAACAGAATAGGCATTACTTCGGAGGCGATACCAAAAAAATGTCTTCAAATATGACTCTGATATTGAAATTACGTATAAGAAGAGAAAATAGTGCGTGTCTTCAGTCCTCAGTCTTGAGCTGTAAATTAGTTTTTGCAGTCTTTCAGGTGTTTAATGAAAACCTGAGCGATGTTTATGAAGAATAAAATGAAGAAAATCTTAATTGAAATTAAGGCCGACTTCGGCATCAAAATTGTCGGCTTAGAGAACAATCTTATTATCTATTGTTCACAATATAAGACATGAATCCTGGACTCACGTCACGTGACTTATGATCTATGGTTTTGAAAAAAACATTTGAAAACTCTTATTAGGATTTGCTTTCATTAAATTAAAGTATAGTTAAGAAACAATAAAACCAGAGCTCAGATAACCTTAATTTGTTTGAAACTTAGGTTTGAATCTCAAAATACTAAAATACTCTTCAAATTGAAATACTTTTTTGTGAATAATTAGAAGTTATTTCAGAATTAAAACTTTAATTCATTGAATGATTACCTCTTAATGTTGTTGATTATATCAAATTGCAAGATTCAAAATTCCAATTTTAACTCTTTTAGTGATCAAAAGTAATTTCATTTGACTAAAACGTCTTCTGATTAATATTAATGATACGAATTCACACTTAAAATGATTTTAAGTGTTTTTTTTAAAAAAAAATTCTTAAAAAAATGATTTAATCGTTTAATTTATACGAAAACATCCGAAACAGAAATAATTAATGAAAAGATGATTTTCAAATGAAAAAAAATCGGCAAAAAATAAAGAAAATAACGGTTCAGAAGCCAATGACTTTTGACTGACATATGAGATACAACTGAAAACTTTCTTTCAATTCACACAATTATAACCAAATTTAGGTCAATCATAGCGTATACAAAATATTAGCAAAAGTTTTGTTGAAAAACACATCTAATATGCAAATGGATTCACACTTTGTATGTATTGTTATGACAATAATGAAGAGTTGGATATATTTTTAGTTATAATAAAATATATAAACGTTTTATTCAAGTTTAGGGTCAATGAAACAAAAGAATTATACGAATCTATGAAGAGATGTGTATCTGTTGTGAGGGCTTAACATTGTTTGCCATCAAATGATTATATCATATAATTTCAGACAATTAGTGGTCTCCAGACTTTCGTTATTACATTTACATAAAATTCATAACTCTTTGTCTCTAATTCTTTAAAGGTCTTCAATGTTTTGAATATAAGTAAATTTTGTTTATAATAATTATAATAAGAGTAATAATAATTTGATGATTGCTTGGCGTAAGGGCCAAGAACTTGATTCCTATCACGTTTTCGGGGTATTATTTTTCCAATGAATTCTCATTAACTTTGAATTAAATGCACTCCAAATAGTTATGGAAAAGAAATATTTTAACCTTTTTTTCTTCTGATAAAATCAAATTGATTTGCATGTAATTTGAGAAAAGCTTAAGAAAGGTATTTATGTGAACAAAATCTTTGAAATCCTTTCGTAAGTGAAGAGAATTTCTTATGAAAAAAGTTTTGACAAAAATACAAAAAAATGTTTTAATCAAAAAATATTTTTCTCAATGAATGGAAACTCTTTATTCAAGTTCATTGTTTTCAAAACCAATGATTAAAACATTTTCTTATGCTTTTCTGTAACACAAAAATTATTGAAAGTTTTGAATTTCAATCAAAATATTATATAAGAATTGGGTTGAGATCATCGCTTGAACTCCAATCCCATTCAATAGCTCTCAATAATATTTGAGGTTATTTGGAGTTAAAATATTTTTAGACTCATATTAAGTGAAACTTTAATATTAAAATTGATTTTAAAGAAAATAAATTATCAGCATGCTTACTTTTTTACGTATATTTTCTGCTCTAATGAAAAGCATTAATGCATTGTTTTTGGAGTAAATTTTGTATTCAAAGTGAGATATTTAAAAAGTATTCAATAATTGAGATAAAAGATTCATTACTATCGCTATTAACTCAAAAATTGGATAATTGATAGAATTCTTCTTCGTTTGTATCAATTAGTAGTAATTACTTTTTTCAAAACCCATTCAAACAAAACAAAACAAAAAAGTTGAAACTCAATGAAAAAAGTTTTTTTTTCGTTAATTCAAAGTCATGTTTAATATTCGATATATTTTTGTTGAAATTAAAAGCAATTGAATTGTTTTTTTTGTATTCAACTGAAATTATTTGCAAAATAACATCAATCAAATTCATTGACTTCAACTAGTTCACTTATCTTTTGATTTTGTTTTTACCTCAAGATATTTATAAACTTTAATGAATGGCTTTTGAGTACAAATTCTTTTAATGTCTAAAACATATAATTATTACTAAAATTTATTTTTTTATACCTTTCAATCGAATTATATAATCTTCTGAATAATTCATGAATTTGTTTCAAATCTAATCGTAATAATAATTTTTAATTGATTTCAGTTATTTCGGAAGGATTTGTGTTTAACCAAAAAGGAGTAAAAACAATTTGTATTGAGAGGGACGGCATCAAAAGCAATAAAGAGCTCCAAATTAAACATCAAAATGAATGGAAATGACAGAACTTTTTTTATTTATCGATCAACTGATAGATAATAACTCTTTCGTGAATTTCAATTAAGAGTAAATATTTTTGAAGTAAAATATTTTTAGTTTTGTATTTACAGATCAATCTTAATGTCATAATAAACGAAATATAATTATTTGGTTGTCATTAAAAATTACTTTCTTTGCTATATATTTGTGTTTTAATATAAAATGACTTTAAATGAAACAAAAAAATTGATTGAAATGTGAAAAACGTTCAAAACGTAAGGCTATAAAAAGAAATTCAAATCAATTAGAATCAAAGCAAAAGTAAAATACAATTGTTTGACAAATATATAAATATAGCAAATATTTTATAGCCTATAACTTCGATAATTAACTCGAATTGAGGACAGTTTTGAGTCTAATAACTGAGTATAGCTCTCAGGCGATAGTTATCGAGAGTCAAACCGCTCTGCCTTACAGTCCATTGCAAAAAAGTTTTTAAACTCTTATTAAATTATAGGCCAATAGTCGGGAATGATATGATCTGAAAGTAGAAGTGATTCCTTTGTCTTCACATTCAATAACTCTTTTCATTAATTAATTGAAAGAAAAAATTCATTTCTTTTTTTTGTAAAACAATTTCCATGTTTACCATCGCATGAAATGATGAAAAACTTCAATAAATTCTATGCATAAGTGGATGAAAATAATAAATCATTTTTCAATTATTTATTTAAAATAAAGTAAATGTAAAGTAAATGTAATTTTCATAATAATTGTAATTATTTTGAAACTCGACATCAATTCAATCCATTGATAGTCTGAGGAAATGAAATCTGTTTTAAAAAGTAATTCATTTTATACGAAAACTTTCGGGAATTATGACTAAAATTGTTATTCAAAGCGGAAGACAAAAAATAGTTATAATTTGCATTCAATTTACATAAAAAGCGAAATATTTTGGTTGTGTTAACAATCTTATCGTCTTATCGTTAATTTAAATTAAGATTAGATAAGAAAACCATTTTTTGTACAATTAATAGATAATTCAATTGAAAGTGAGATGACCAAGACAGTTATAGACAGTCACACTTTCCCAAACATGCAAATAATTTAGTCAAATGACTGGGTGTTTATATTTGCATTGCAATAATGATCATCACTTTCATTATGTTTTGTAATGTTATCACAATTTTAACCAATAATTAATTGCTATTCACTCAAAGATTATTCATTAATATTATTTAAAGATAAAAATTGAGTAAATCTTTGAATGATTTGATTAGTTTCAGTTCAATAATCTTTGAACTCTCCCTTTAAAATGAAACCATTGATCGATTTGAACGCCTTTCGCATAAAATTTCAAAACTTGTGTTTCGTTTATTTGTTTTAAATTTTATGATAATTTTGAATATTTTTTGATTAATGTTTTATTTAGGTTTTTGAGAGGGTTTTTGAGAGGGTTTCAAGAGAGTCGAGCCCTGGTTTTAATGAGTGATCCCACGCATAAATAATTGGATATTTTTGTAATAAAAGTTACTTTTAGTCCTATTTTCAAAATCTCTAATTTCTATCAATTTTAATGACATTCAGAGCATATGTTTCATCGAAATCTATCCTTAGATGAGCTGAAAAGTTAGTCAATATTGAGTCAATCCATTTGAAACTCTTTTCATTATCACAAATGTTTTGACGGAACAACTTATAGTGAAACAAAGAAAACTAAACATGCTTATTTGACATCTAGCAGATTCGTAGTATTAACTTGGACATTATAGAATGAAAAGATGTAAAATTAAGTTGAAGCTTCGTGAAATAAAATAATGACCTTGATAAACTGTTAATCTTTCGAATCTATTGAAAAAATTAATTATCAGTTCATTTATCGGAATGTTTTGATAGAAAACCTGATCTGAAATCAATTTGACTTAAAATCATTTGAATTCTTCCAAAGATTTTAAATGATTTAAATTTTGATTGACTGACAAAAATGCAAACAACTTATGAAATCTTTGAGAACATCTCAAAATCAATTCAAATCAAATTATTTATTGAATATTTGTTCCTATATTTGAAAAAAACAGTAAACTTTTTCATTCATTAATAGATTTTTCAACAAAAGACTGAAGTGTTTGCAAAAAACAACTCAAATACAGGAAAATATTGAATGAAAGAAATCAACGAATTGTTTGTTGGTTTGCCATTATTTTGCAGTTTTGTTGTGGACTTTCGAGGGTCAGTGCACTGATGATTGGAGCGGTAGGTCTGATTTGTGTACTACAAAATGCTTGAATTTCTTGAAATCGAGTCTAATATTTATGCAAAAAAAAAATTACATCTAAAAAGGAAGGCATAAGAAGGTATGTTCCAGATTTACAGCGCAGGGATTAATGTTTAGCTCAGGTAATGGGGTGTACGCTCTCATGTGTTGCTCCACTGATTGCTTTTTTTAACGAAACTATATAAACGACTTTCGATTAGTTATTAACGACAAAACATTTGCACCAATTTTCACAAAAACTAACGTAAGTAACAATAATTGACTCCACATTTGACTCTATTATTGTTCACTTATTTTTGTTTTTCGATTTTTATTTTCCAAGAATTTCAATGAAAATGAAATTTTTAATATTCGTTGGACTCATTTCAATCACTTTTGCTCAGAATCTCGGAGGATATGAAGCTTCCGATGACGAGGGATATGAAGACGCAGGTGACGACGGCGGGTATGCCGGAGGCTATGCTGGTGAGGGCTATGGTCATGGTATGCCTCAACAAGGTGCTTATCAAGGTGCAAACCTAGCTCAATTAGTCGGAGCTTTGGGTGGCGGACAACAGTATGAGGGAGGGGATGATGCTTATTCTGGAGCTGCTCTTGGTCAAGCGGGAATGGGTGATGGTGGTTATGGTGAGGTTGGTTATGGCGGTGATGACAGCGGTTACGGAGGGCAACACTCCGGTGGAATGGAAGACGCGGCCGCTCTTTACGCACAGGCGGCTGCCGGAGCCGGTGGAGGACTCGGAGCTCTCGGCGAAGCCCTTGGAGGGGATGGATATTAATTTGAAATATGATTTCAAAACCTTTTAATGAATTTTTCAATCATTTTCATCAAAGGATGTGATTATGAGCTCTGAGTGCTATAATAATTTGATAATCTTTTCATTGGTTTTACAAAAATACATCAAAAGATCATTTTGTAAATAATATCATAAAATATCATAAATTAAGGGTTTTATTATTTATTGGAAATATTTTATACAATTTGTGTTTCAAAACGACTCAAATAAATCATAATTTTGTTTAATTTGTTTTTATTTGATATTTTCAAATATAATACAAAAAATTTAAACATTATTTAAATCGACTGCAGTTTTATAATATGTTGAGAGGTTAGCCATAGTTCAAACAATTTCCTCTGGTTAAATCATTAAATGGTTTATAAATGTGCTAGTTCATTTTATTAACTAATCTTGTTTTGTTGGTTCTCATGGTTTGTGAGTGAAAAATAAGAAAATATTTGATTTGAAGTAAAAAAAATAAATGTGCGGTTCTTTTGAAGAAGTTTCTCGAAGTTTCGTTTTCGTGTAATTAATACCAAAGATATGTTTGGATATGAATTGAACTTTAAATTTAAATTTTATGCCCAAAGCTATCAAATTAATTATCTTCTGTTAAAAATAGTTTTCTGAATGTGAGTCCATTTCACTGAATGGCTATTCAAATGTAAATATTGATCTGTTTTTTCAATTCAAAACTCATTTGAATTCAGTAAATGACCAAATTGTTTGAATTCAATTATTCACTGAAACGAAGATTATTTCCTACGAATTCATTCAACAAAATAAAAAAAAATTTTCTTTTAAATCTCTGTATAAAAAGATAAGACAATTATCTAAATCTCAAAATAATTTAGTTTTAAAAATTACAGTAAAATATCTGATAATTACAGAAATGAGATAATCTTGGAAATCATTTGGAAATTTCCAGTCATTTAACACATAATTTATACCAATTTAGAGCTGAGGGGATACCTTATTTTTAATTAATTGATCAAGGTAATTTCCATAACTTAATGAACTTGAAAAACCGATGATAAAACCGATTGAATGTTTGGTCGTTTACCTCAGAATCGAAAGCACTGTTTATCTCATTTATTCAGTCATTCACTGCTCTAACAGTCCGTCAAAAGTTGTGTTAAAAGTTTGTTAATCGGATCCAAAGTGGAGAAACTGGTGGACGAAGATATGATGGAGAGGTTCAGATCGTTCTCCTCTATGGCCTACCTTTTGATCTAAATTACTCGATCTTTGGCACCGTTTCCTATATATAGTATTTAAAGAAATTGATTTTTTCTTAAACACAAATCCCATTTGGTTTTCAAACACACGTGAAAATTGTTTCGTTCATATATTTGACAATTCATTTACTTATAGTTTTCAATTAGTTTTTGTTTTTCATTATTTCATTTGTCTATTTTTGTCGATTCCGGTAAGTTTTTTGTTCAGTCACTCATAAAAGTTATTATTAAATTTCAAATCAGTCTTTAATCTCGATTTTATCGCTCAAAATAATAATTGATTAATAATTTTTGATTACTTTTTGAAACTCAGGAATGTTTGGAAACTTTGAAAAAATCATATTTGGATTAATACTTGTTATTAATCTGACAGAAGCGGCCAAATTAGGACTCATAGGCGCAGGGCTTCTCTTGAATTCTTTGACTAAATCAATGGTAGTCCCACTACCGGGTAATCAATTTATTATATGTTATCTGATCTATCAATCGATACTATTTATAAAATAACATAGTTCCACTTCCACTGCAAATTGAATATGGACCCGGACCTGCTGTGATCCAGTCACGGCCACAATTTATACCAAGTTTGTTTCAATAAATTAAGTCAATATTTTTTTCCTTATCGTTTGCCTTTATTTTTAACAGTTCCGCATCCGATCCCATGTAATACATTTGATTCAAATATTTGAAAACAAATACAAAATAATTATTTCAATTATTTTTCTGAATATTTAGTTGCGATTCCCATTCGGGTAAACATTCCGTACGTATCGACACTTTGTTTGAATTTTTATTCCTCTCTTTCAAGACTTGAACTTAACTTTTGGTTCCTTTTCTTTAAGTAAATATTTTGACGAAAGCCTCAAACCTTTTGTAATTTTCACACATTTTGTCGACACTTAGATTTGTGTCGAGAAATTGACTCAATTTTCTTGTCAATGATAAATATGCAGATAAGCAAGGATGATACAAAATTCTTCAAAGCAGAAGTCTAATTAACTATATTAAAAGTCTTTCGCAAATATAAATTAATCATGCCCAAATAATTCGTGGGACGTGAAGGGAATAAGCTAGGTTAAAAGTTTTAACTTAAAATGCAATGATATTCTTTACATTTCTATTCCGGAAACATTTAATACTAAACTCATATGCATTTGAATGAACGGAAACAAATATTTTCAATGACATTAACATCTCATATGACATAAAGGGACACAAATTATTAAATATTGAGAACAACTGTCAGAATATTTTTACTAATCTTTTGCAGAAATGACAAACAGATGGGCCGTCGAATGGATCCAATGAATATGAAACCCTTCGATCCCTATTGTAATTATCAGACCCTTTCGAATGTCGATTCAAAGATTATTTCGAGAGAACCGTTGCCGACAACTATAAAGGGGAGGACTGTCCTAAGATCTTGCATGCAACCCGTGTATGCAATTCAATAGATTTTCCTTTTAATACAAGATATTGACAATAGTTTCCGTTTCAGTCCGAAAGTCAATAGCGATAAATATGAGGTCCTTTTTAGAGGCAATCAGAAGAGCAGTTTTGGCTCAATTCGAGTCTCCATCAAAATGAGATAAATCTCTCACAAAATCATTTGGTAACAAATATTTCACTAATTGTATCAAGTTCAAGTGATTTCCAACTCTCAATATAACTTTATTTTAAAAACTAAATTGACCCTCTTCTACATTTTCATTCCTTATAGCTATAACTCCATCTCTTTTGAATTTAAAGAGACAAAACTATGACCTAGTTAATTCTAATTGTAATTCTATCCAATAGAGTGCATATGAAGCGTAAACCAGTTGAGAAATCACACGATCAATGGCCCGATAGATGGCCCGACACTTATAGTCAGTCCGCATCCGAAGCATATCCTACAGAATCGGATCCATTTGTTACGGGTCTCTGGAACTGGTAGTGCTTGAGATGGGGACTGGTATATATCGGTCCAACTTATTTGTGTTGTCTTAAAAATAGTGACTCAACTGTTGGTGCAATCAATCAAATGACACCCAACCGCTCACTCCTATTGTTTCAGACAACAGATTATTCAAATCGATATCCAATTGACTGCAAAACAATTAGTTTTTTACATAAAAACTAATTCTTTGTTTCCATTTAAACGAATATTTATATTATTTCTTAATTGAAATCTATTTCCTCCAAAAAATGTCATTTTATTAATTCAGAGGAAATTAATTATTTTTATTTGAAAATTATGTTTCTTTTGATTGAAATATGAATCAAATGATTGATCTTGTTCAGATATTTACTTCAATTACTTATGTTAATATCTCTTTCACGCAAACTTTCCAGGTGAAATAAAATCTTTTAGTCATAACAAGAATATCATATTCATTACAACTACAACTATATTTGACCAAGTTCACAAGCCTTTCTCAACTCTATATAAAAATAGCAAGGATATTGAATGTAAAGATAAAAAGTTTTTGTAAAAATCTTCCCAAAAAATCAAAGAAAATATGTTTTGATTCGACAAAGAATTTGATTCTATTGTAAAACTTGAGTCACAATCGCACAGGTATTGTAAAGTATGGGGTCATCCGTCAAATGTTCAATAATTCGCACAATTCCTACAAATTTTTCACTTCAAGGATTTCATATGGGTTTGAAAGAGGGGTACTAGATAAACTATAAAACATCACGAAATGCTTATTTCCTGATACCTTTCAATTAGAGATTTTTTTTCAAATGAATTTATTAAAAGTCTATAAAATCTATTAATTTGTGAATTTTTTATCTGACTCTAAGGAAATATTTTAAATGTAAATCAAAATAAAATTAAAATTTTTATCAGAAAAAAGATGTTATGAATTAATCGATTAGTTTATTACAAATGAAAATTCAAATCAATTGAAAGAAAATCTGAAAACAAATCGATTTTATTGAGTTTTGTCTCAATTTAAATGAGAAAAAAAGAGATCAAATCCGAAAAACACTGAATTTGATTAAATTTTATTATATAAAGCGTGTGATTGAGAAAACAAATTCAAATTCTGGGCTCACTTTTCAAAAGTCACTGCAATTATAATCAATGATTGAAAAGATTTTTGAATAATCTTTAAGTTTAAATGAAAAATAGATTAATTGGGAAAATGGGCTCAAAGCGAGAAAACTGTTCAATTCATTTGATAAAAATTATTTTTAATGCTTTTAATTGAGAGCGAACTCAATGAACACAACGTTCCCCACAATTGAGTGTTGAACAAAATTGAAACAAAATCAAAATGAATCACTTTTTACGGATAAATCACTTTTTAATGAAAATTTAGTTGACTTAAAACGACAGTAAATCTCATTATTAATGAGTCGTTAAACTAATATTGATTTTATTTAATTTAACTCAAAAACACTTTATTGTTAAGAATGTATAGAATATAAATGTATTCTCAAATTTTCATTGAATTTTCATATAATTAATGTAAAACTTATTCAAATTGAAGTCATTTATAGATAAATTTATATTAAAGGAAATGTTTTGAATTTTTTTTTATCTTATCTGAATAAACTTGCAAAATTGACAGATGATATTTTGTTTGAAATTTCCATAAAAGTATTTACAGGCATTTGTAATTGAATAGCTAGGTAATTAAGAGAAATATAGGTAATTCGAGAGTAGTTTTCCAATTGATACTCGAGTTTAGAGTTCAATGAAATCCAAATCTCACTCAATATATGGTCCAGAAATTTGACCCAAAATTGATACCTAGGACTCGGAACAGAAGCAAATACTTTAAGGTCAGAGAAAAATTTGAATAATGAATGAATGAGAAGTTTTTTGTTTTTCACAAAAAAAAATCTCAATTGAATTGAAAGGTCACGAAATCCGAAACTCTATTCATTTAATGGGTCCAAAACAACAACAACTAATTATTCACAATATTTGAAGTATTTATGTTTGAAATGTTTTATATTTAAAATAAAGTCAATCGGAATATAAATCATAAGTCAATCATAAGTTTTGTCGCAAAACAAAAGTTGTTTTGTCACTCAATTGATTGATCACTTCTGAAGTTTTCTTCAAAACAAATAATTAGATAATAATTACAGAAAAACTGCTAATATTTTCTAAGATCTCAAATATTGAATGATATGTTGATTGACGTGAAGTATAATAAAATAAATGAAAAGTTTAACCCAAGGCTTAACTCAT